>VZTI01003883.1:1418756-1446902 GCA_013397865.1 Struthidea cinerea | reverse complement strand
TTTTTTTTTTTTTTTGTCAGAGGAGGGAGGAGGGGAGAGGGGACCTGTTTTTCAGAAACAATGATTTGCTGGCTCTCGGTGAGTCCCAGCCCTCCCTTGCAGTCGGGCTGCAGAGCACAGCAGGGCCAGGGAAGCTGACACAGAGAGTCTTCAATGAGGTTGTTGCATATGTGCGAGACCTTTTCCCTTGGAACATGGAAGCGACCGATTTGAATGGCACAGTTTGTATCGCAGTGGGGCTGGGTTCTGTTCTCTGGTAGTTGTACTTTGAAAGGTGTAGCATTATCCCTCTGGTTCTTCCCTCAAAGACACTCTCCACAACACGGGAGAGGCCTGAACACCCAGCTGACTTGCTGGAGACATCTTCTATGTAGCCAAACCATTTTTTTTTCCCCTAACTAAAGCTTATCTCAGCTCTATAGCACAAAAGTCATGTGCAAACTATATAATCTCAAACACAGTCGTATGACAATGTACGTATACAAAAAAAGAAATGAATCAAGCATCAGTGTTTCATCTGCACTCACAAAACCCATTAATTTAGACCCCCCTAACCTTCTACTCCCTCTTCACCTGTGCCTGTTTTCTGCAGACACTGATTGTAACTCAAAAATGAGAGCCCAAGCTGAAGCCCACCAAGAGAGTTATCTTTGGTTACATTTTCTTGCCATTGACTGTTTAAAAAATAAAATTGCTGTATGCATGTTTCTTTATTTTGGGCACATTTGATGACACCCACTGGCTCTCAGAAGTCCTCCTGTGACCTTGGATGGTTTCTGCCAATGGCCCAGCAGGTGTCATTTAGGTGTTTGCTATCTCCATCTATGCAAAAGTTTCCTTTAGAACTCTCATAATACAGAAACCAGAAAAAAGAAAACACAATTCTACCGTGGCTGGTTTTGTTGCTGCAACTCAGCTCTCTGTTGTAAAAGTATCTACAAACTCAAACTAGAAAGATTTGGAAGTTACAGATGCAGTGATGTTTTTCTTTAATTAGTAATTATTTTGGTCCATCTCTTAGTTTTAAATCTCCCTGTTTCTGTTACAGGGAAACCAACAAGTTAAGAAATATTTGTGCTGCTGTGGCCAGTTAGCCCACGGGACAAGAAAAAATAAAATAAAACTACTGTGTAGGAATGTTAAGAACTGTTTATGTTCCTGTTTAAATAAATGACAAACTCTGCCCTGACAGACTAAGCTGACAGCAGAATAAGCAGATATGAACTCTGTTTTTACCAAGCATTTCTTCCAAATACCTTTGGATAGACTACCTGTGGTATCATAAGAAAAAAACTCTCTTCCTCTAATACAATGCCCACAAGACAAGGCTGAGTTTCGCCGTAGAACCTGTTCCCAGCACAACCTGCTCAAGTTAAAAAAAAAAAAAAGAAAAAAAGAAAAGAAAAAGAAAAAGGTGTTTGTCCACGTTTTGGACAGTTTTCAGGGATCCAATTCCCCACAGAAACATTCACCTGCACCACATGAAGTGGAACCCCCATTCCTATACTCCTTGTAGTGGTTTCTCTTCTCTTCCCAGTCTCACCTGGAATGGTACCCAATTCCTTCTGACCAATACAAAATATTTCAGTGTTACATGTTCCCTTTGCATTAATTTAAATTCTAAAGAGCCCTGTTTCTTCAGCAGATAAAATTCATAAATATGTTTGGCACCCTCCCAAAAATAAAATAAAATAAAATAAAATAGAATAAAATAAAGTAAAATAAAATAAAATCATGTTTTAACCCAATGATGAGCAAGGAGACTGGGGGCTCTAGGTCCAGTACTGCTATTTAGTAACATGGGACAAGGGGACTCACTTAGTCCTTTTGTCTGTTCCTCCAACAGCAAGGACCTCCCTCCCCCAAATAAATAAATAAAGCAAATCCTGGTTACCGAACTTGGAAAAGCATTTTTGAGATACATGGATGAAAAGCACCTGTTTGCTGTGTGATATTATTATCATCATTACTATTATTATTGACAGCGTGTCTGTTCTCAATGCCAGTTACACCAGCTGAGTGGTTTTGTTCCTCCTGCCGGGGATGACCTGGTTTGTGTTCACCTCTGGACGGTCAGAGTCCAGAAGTGATTCCTTTATTTTCCTGCCCCAAACCAAAGTCCAAACGAGGAAGTGAATACCTGAAGCACCCAGGGGGCAGGTGCTGCTTTTCCCCTCTTGGCTGCTCAGTGCTCAGCCGTGCTGCCCTGGGGACAGGCTGCCCTCCCAGTTTGCAGAATTCAAGTTTACACCAGTGCCACCACACCAAAACACAGTTTGCTGGAAAACTCAGGAGCAGGTACTCAACCACCCTGCTCACACACAAACAGCAGGCATTTCACTTAAGTAAAAAAACCCTCAAAAATTTTAAAAACAACAACAAAAAAAGACTGAACCATGCCAAATCCTGCAAATGCCTTCCTCAAGTTCTCTTCCATCAGTGTGACAGAGTCCCAGCGCTGTCCTAGGGAGGGATAGCCACAAGACTGTTCACACCCAGCTTCTCTGCATCCCTTGCAAACGCTCTGCTCCAGCTGTTTGGCTATATCCTTATCCAGGGACTGCACTAAACAAAACTGTACCCACTCCCTAAAGTGATCCTGACTCCTGTCGTTTACCACAGTAGAACCAGAGGGTGGAAATACTACACCTTTGAAAATTCTCTTGAAACAGCATTTTTTAAAAAAATGTATCTCTCAACAGAGCTCTTTTTGTGTGTTCTGTAGGTTACCCTGCTCCCAACCATACCAGCACCGAAAATTGCTGAGACTTGAATGTATTGCTGGCAAGACAATCAATTCAAGTGGTAAGGTGTATAATATTTAGAGATAAAGATATATATATTTAAAAAAACCCAATAATAGTAAATTCTTGTAATATGTCTAGTCTGATATGAAAGCTCTCCCTCTACAGAGAGACGTCTGCTGTGATTACCTTACAAAATATTAAAAAAAAAACACACACACAAAAAATAACTTTCTCTGTGAGAAATAAAAATAAATCCTAGTGCAAATATAAAGCTCTGTAAACCTGGTCCTATGAGAATCTATGGTTAGTAAACGGCAGTTAAAGCAGGTTTATCCTCTCACAGAGAGAGCTCACATCATGGTTTCCACAATGATATGAGTTGGCTTGATCAATCCGCCATTCGAAGTTCCATTGGGGCAGAAGGGGGTGCCACTCTCCGTTTCTTTGGACCACCGATTCACTTCCTTGGGGGCAGCCACCGCCTTTATCCTCTGAAAGAGAGAAGGAAAGCAGAGGTGAGATGACCAGAAGGCCTCTGTGTCTCCACGTGCAGGACGCGGCATTCCAAGGACAGGGATGGGCGGCTGTCAGAGACGTGCACCCACGGCTCTGTAAGGATGTGGGGACCTGTGGAGCCTTCAACTCCTGCTCAGCTGCAGAGCCTGACTGGAGGCAGGGAAGGCAGACAGGAGGGTAGTCCCAGCATTATCCAGCATCCTGCACGTTGGGCTTTCAGTGCTGCAAATGATGTGCATCCTCCTTCCTCATTTAGAAACAGCTCTGCCTCTCAGCCCAGCCTTCACTGCCAAGCGGCGACTTCTGTCCTACATCTCAGTTCACAAAGGAAGAACCAAATGGCATCTGACCAGTGTTTACTCTCTTTCCTTCCCTAACATGGTCTTTGAGCTGTGTTTTGGCTACTTTTAGACTTGTCTCTCATGGTGACAATTGTGACAATGTAGGCAGGAAAATTAACACTTATGCCCTGGCCACAGCTGAAAAAGACCATTAACACTTGGACGAAAACAAATGCAAGTGTTTGTGCTCTGGGAAATGTTTGGGTTTGGTATTTTTTAAAATTCTATTCTCTTTATGTCTAACCCAAAGTGTCCCACTTTCTTCTCCAAGAATACCCTGAGCTGCATTTAAGACTGACTCGTTAGGCAAAAACAAAACTAATCTGAAAACTTAGACGAGAATTGCTAAGTTTCTTGCTTGCACAGCCTCTAAAAACCTTCCACTGCAAGAAAAACAAATTAGAGGAGCCCACAATGAACTGCTAAGGGCAAGAGATTTCCTGCAAATCCAAACCCGAGGGAATGTGCACTGTCAAGTCTGAATCAGACCCAAAGTTTTCTAAATACCAGGGCAATCTGGATCCAGTGTTTCAGTTTGAAATAAAAGAAACACAAATTTTAAAAGCTAAAAAGTGAAGCCCTCTGTCAAGAGGGTTTGACTTTTATTTAGTCCCCCACAGTGAAGGTCATGCCTGAGAGCCACACAATCCACAGGTGTATCTGAATTTCCCTGAAATTCAATGAGTTTTTACACAACCAGGTTTGACCCAGGTCTCTCTCTCTTCTTCTTTCTCAGCGATTTTCAGGATGGTGCTTCTGTGTCCCTGTGGGCTGGAGAAAGGAAACCTGAGACTCAGAAACACCTCAGTCCTTGAATGTTTGTCTGCATGTGGAGGTAATGATTTGCCAAGCTGGAAGCTGCATAAGTGGGACACGAGTAAAATCACTTGGTGTTTATCTGAGAACAGAAGGCTTTGTGTTTGTTCTGTTTCTACTGTTTGCCCAGAGGACAGGTGATCTTTAACAGTCTTATTTGCCCTGCCTGGGCAAGGTGGCAGTTTTCCAAGCATTACTTTGTATAAAAAAACAACAAGTTAAAGCTCCCTTTCTCCTCTAGACAGACAACTGCTCTTACCTCAATGAGCGACCCATCTGACTGAATGATGCGGATGACCATCACCATAGGGATGCAGATCATGGAGGAAAGGGCAAGAACCCAGCCCAGGCCAATTGCCCAGTCTGGGTATGTGTAGACCTTGTTGTAGGTCAGTGGTTTATACTTGGCCAAGGAAAAGATAAAGCACCCCTGTGGATGAGAAAGGAAAACAAAGTGAGGCTCAAAAAAATGCTAAAAACAGAAGGGCTCTGGTGCTACCACTGGCCCTGAGGAAGACAGGCAGTGAAAGGCAGAGCTGATGGATACCATATGTACTTTAAACCAGGGGGAGAATTGTTCTTCCATTTAGATCATTGGAAGAGCATCTGCATCTGCTTATAGCATCTGCCATGTGACGACAGAGTGCTGAGAGATGGTGCTGAACAGCTGCAGTACACTGCCAATCCTTCTTCAGGGCTCAACTATTTGCTGTATACTGCAAGATTACCAGGATGTTCTTCCCACCCAATGAAATACTTCAAGCTGAGGTCTGCCTCAGACTGCTAAAGTCTTTTTGTTACAATGGCCTAGCAGTCCTATGTCTTAAAGTAGGAACTGCGCTTTGGAGAGTGAGTTTTCTCTTAATGAACGTAGAATTTTGCCAATCCTACAAAAAATCCACTTAAATGTAGCCAAGTGCAATTCGTGCAGGCACAGTGGAGAGCAGAGAGCTGTCATGTTAACAGCTGATATCTGAGAACATGATGTCTTTCAGATGTATGTTCAAGCCTTCAGCTTCTCTTTGCAAACTGGCCTCTGAATGCAACAGCCTTCCCTTGAAGAGAAGCAGTAAGAGGTGGCTTAGCACTGCCAAGCGAAGACCTGAAAGAGCACAGGTCAGTACTCACCACGCAAAGAACTGGTGTGATCACAATCCAGCTCCATTTCATCCAGGGACCAGGTCTGTATCCAATCATATCCTCAATGGCATCATAAATATTATCAGCGCCTGCGAGAACCCAGCAAATAAAAGCCCTGTAAGTACTGTAGGATTAAAGCTGCTTTCCTCAGCTCCCCAAGGGGTATTTAAAGGGAAGATGAGGGTGTCAGAGGTATTCTTCAAATGCTTCCCACAGCTGTGAAGTCCAAAATTATTTTCTTGAAAAGCCCAAATGTTTGGGGACTCTCTCATCCCATCCTCCCCTCATTATTTGGCTGCATGATTGCAATGCTAATCTTTCCTGCCCCCGTCACACATCCTCTCCTCTCTCCAGGCTCTCACTGAACTTCCCAGAGGGATCACCATGGGAAAGACTTGACAGCAAATGGTGCACCTGCTTCTACAGAAATCTGACTTTGTTTGTTTTGCTTTTCTGAGGAGATGGAATATGTGGAGAATCAGAAAATAACCAGCCCTAATCAGCAAACATCTGATTATTCCCCAGCCACGGCTCAGGCAGCTACAGAGGCCACTGTCAGACGTTGGTGCTTGGCATTGCCTAGAAGTGGTGGGGCAGAATACACTTTTCAGCTCTTTTTGTACTTTCTGTTTGGTTGGCTTGTCCTTGCAGACATTGCAGCTCTGAAAGGAAATTCTCTGAGAGACAAACAGAAATTTTCATGGCTGGCCACACTTTAAACTCTCACCTCTAAACTTAACACACGAAAATGCTTAATTGTGCCCTTATTAATTAGCAATGGAAGAATACTCATTTTTTGTGGAAAAAACACTGGAGGTTGGATTCATCCCAGACGCAAATTTGTCTCCAAGAGGTCAGGGCAAATTTATACTAATGGCATGTGTCTGCTGCTGGGAAGAAGACTCTGGGGTGGCTGATCATTAAATATTTGGCTAGCAAAATTGTCACTGACTCATCAAAAGGTATCAGACGAAAGGATTCTCACTTACCATAAACCCAGGCTACAGCAATACATTCAAAGAATGCAACCCACAAAAGGCATACACCACTAGCTGCATAGTAGTCAAAGAGTTGAAAAACATACATGCCACCCTGTAAAAGAGAGACACAATTGGTTAGGATCCAACAGGAAAAAAAACCCAAGAATTCAGGCCCAGCTCCCAGCAACATCTACCAACATATCCTAATGACTGCTGTCCAACAAGAAGCAGCATCTAGCAAGTAGGTAAGGTAAATATTTGGCATTAGCTTCCCCAGGGAATGTGCATGTTTACTACAGGAATAATTCCAAACAAGACAGTGATAAAACAAAATTAAGCCACTTAGTACAATCTACTGAGACACTTAAATCTTGCCTTCTTACAAGTATTTTAGGATGAGCATTTAAAGAAACAAATGATATAAAAAATAATAGGCTGCCTCCTAACATTAACACCTTAAAAAGACTAAAAATGAAAGCCGATTCATCAAGAGGGTCTTCATTTATTTATTGAGTGAAAGGGCTAATTTCATGAAAATAGTTCATTTTTTGTTTTATAACTCTATTTGTACTCTGCTGTTAGACTCTGCTCTCACTACACCACACTTTCACTTGAGAAACTGTGGGGTTTGGGCACCTCTATTACAGGTGCTATTTTACCTCCTACAGTCGAGCTCTTCCAGTTGTTTTTAAAATCTGACTTGGATTTTATATCGAAGATAAATATCACAACAGTGCAGGCACTGGAACATATTCCTGTCTTGTTTATACTAGAATAAATCCAGTGGTATTTAATGAATTCAAATCTGTGTAATTAAGATAAAAATCTCTTTCCCTGAATGCCACTGGATGGATTCTTAATGTACTCCGCTGAACGTTTCCTATATGTTTCATCATTTAGAGCTAGATGTTAATATTCATACTCATGTTGACTGGTACCTGAGATCAGATTGAATTTAATGAGATTTCACGTTCCTGTCCCTGGGACTGAAAAGGGAAGGGATATATAACTCCCATTCAAAATGCTTTCAGATCTAGGGATGAAAGATGCGCTGTCCATCTAAAAAGCACTTCTCCTCTGAGTGGCTAATTCTTTGCAGTCTCAATCACAGCTAAAACTGGCCTGAAAAATGGCTAAACAAGAAGGTGATTTGCAGCACTGGTACTACTTACCTCAGTCACCATAGTTAGTCCCAGAAGATAGCTAAGGAAACACACTATAGCGATGAAGATTTCCCGTCGGTAACCCTTCCTTAGGAAGGATGGGTGCAGATCAACTAATGATGTGATCTGTCCTTCAACTTCAACAAACTGCAGGGGGAAAACAACAGCAGAGAAATGACTTGAAGATTACCTGCCATGCAGTTCACCCAGGCTCCTACTTGAACAAACCCTCCCCAGCAACACCCCAGCTCTGTACTCTGTGCTGCTCTCAATAAAGAAATAGAAGCCATTCCTTTGTAACCCCGAGGTTGGAGCGTGGGGGCAGTTTTCAGGTTGGAACAAGCTTTCAGAATTTCTTTTTATTTCCTAGGAGCCTTACGAGCTACCAAAGGGGCTCTGCAAATGCAAGCCACAAGGATGAAGAAGGCACTTGCGTGCCTGAAGACAGGAATGCACTTATGTGGCTTTTATGATGTCACTGTTCCAGATGGACACAGGACATATGTTAGAAAAGAGGCAGAGGGAAAACACTCAAAAAAGTCCAAACTAGGAGAGTACCTCCCAGCCTTTTTCTGATGTGCCAGGAAACCTCACAGATACTAGTTAGGTTAATTCCAAAAATTGATATAATTCTACTCTTGGGTTTGTTAGTGAAAATCCAGCCAAGGGAAAGCAGACTTTGATGTGAAATAGCAGCTCTTGACTGAACGTGTCCTTTCTGGGTCTGTGAGCAGAATATCTCTGACTGAGGCTCTCAGTGCTTCTGCAGCAATAAGGGAGCTGTTCATAGAGTCCCCAAGTCCCCATTCAACGATCTGGCAAATTATTTGCACTTGCAAACCAAAAATGAAGCTCTGAATACATGAGTTAAAAGTCTTTATCTTGCTTCATGATAACTGTATTTATATTTACTTGCCTTTGGAAAACTATATGACTGCGTAACTTGAGTTAAGCAAATAACCCAAACTGGATTTGAATAAAAATTTAAAGTTAATCAAAAAACAGATCTTTTTGCCCCTGGAGGAAAGCAGCTACTGAACTTCCCCAAATAAAACCATGGAAGGGATCTTTTGACTGATCTGTACTTTCAATCTGGCAAGGTACAAAAGCACCAAGCTCACTGAAGACACAAGGATATGGGCTGGAGTTATCCATCAAGGCTGCCTCTGTAGAAAAGATCTTCACTTTAAGTAGATACATCATCTTAAGTAATAGCTTATCCTGGGGAATCTGTGACAGAGATTAGTTCAGAAAAAGAGGCATTTTCCTACCTGGCACCTCATTGCTCTTACAACACCCAGAAATGCCCTATATCAACCCTATCCTCTTTCTGAAGCTCCGTCTTGGAAATACAGACTGTCCTATGAACGGATTTTGTCCTCCACCAAATTTTATTGCCTCCTGTCTTGTTACTTTGACTTGTGTGAAACTGGTTTTCTTTTTAAATGTAACCCTTTCCTTTGGGCTGATTTGATCTGAAACTGCTCTGGCATTCCAGAAACCTGCTTGACTGCACTCCAAAAAACCAGAGGGGTGGAGGAGAGAAATTAAGCGCTCCAATTAGTTTTAATCATTCTGCGCAGTGAGGAGCTTTTTAAAATTACTAGACAGCTTCCAATTTGCATAAGCATACGCTTGCTGAACCACAGCATTGGGTACTTTCACAGTTACTTCGGAGCAGTTGAGAGTTGCTCACTAGAGTTCAAAGATTAAGCCATAAAGAGCAATTTAGGGCAAATGAAATATAAAAAAATGTCACAGAGATTAAGTACACAACAACTGGGTAAAAAATCCATTTACAGAGCTCTCATATGAGAGAGAATTTAGGCTACAGAAACATTTCATCCTTATGAATATATATATTTTAAAAATCTTAGTGACTTTCCATTTGAGTGCAGAAAACTTTGGCAATTTTGAACTGCATAAATCCCTGGTCACCCATGTTTCCTTGTGAGTAGACTATCTAGAAATGATTTACAGGTTCCTTGGCAGTATTTAGTCCAACATTCCTACAAGTAGCCGCTGGGAAAAATAACCTAACTTCCTGACTGAATTTTTTGATTTTTTTCATGCTCACTAATTAACAGCAGTGTGTGCTATAAAATTAGTACAGCTGGAATCTGAGATGCTTTCTGGTCTGTGTGGAGGTACTGAATGCACACTGCTGATGTGAAAGTCAGCAGGATCCCACATTGCTCAGCGCCTCCAAGCCCAAGGCCACCAAAAAAGGCTGCAGCTTTGTCCTCTCACTGTTCTTGAAGCCACCCTGGATATACTGTACAAAACATTTTGTGCTTTTTGTACCTCATGACAACTTTGCTTTTCTTTTTTGGCACTTGGCAACTATCAAAACCCATATTACTAGTAGTTATTAATTGTTAGTGTTTTAATGATGGTGTGTACACCCTGCAGGTGATCGCAATGGCAGAGAGTACTCTGTGGAACAGACTGCTGCCATCCTTTATGTTTTAAAATGATTAAGCTTTATTTCCAAAGTAAGAAAATACTGCACTGCAACCAAAATGGTGGTATTTTGTGGTCAGACTAGGACTGAAATTTAGGTTAGGGAATACTGCCCTAGCATGGTAACTCTACTAGTTCCTGATGACAAAGACTTACTGAGAAACACAACATTATGAATCAACAGTCAGATTCATCAGGTGCAGCTCCTACACTAAAAAGCAACCCAGATGAATTCCTCTCAAGCAGCATTAGAGGTATTCTCTTCTTAATTCATGCCTGTAAAACCAGCTTTTCTCAGTCAGCAGTGCTGACACAGTAAGTCACACATCCCTTATCCATTGTACTAACCTGGCTATCCAGTCCAAGCAACAGAAGCATAATAAAAAAAAGGATTGCCCAAAAGGTGGGCAGTGGCATCATGGACACAGCTTTTGGGTAGGCAATGAAGGCCAGGCCTGGACCTAGAGAAAGAGAAAATAGGGAGGGGGGAAGGGAAGGGAAGAAAAGTAGTAAGTACCAGCTCTTTGGTAAAGGTAGCCACCCTCAAATTCAGGAATGCCTGGTTCCGTTCAGATAAATCCAAACGCAGCTGGAAATACCAGAAGTGAAACAGTTTGGCTCTTTTATCTGAAATCGAAGCACGCATGACTAGAGCAGAAACCACAGGCAAACCCCCGAGGCCAGTACTAACAGATCTCCAGCTTTAACATCTGTCTCAAACATGCCAATAATGGAGGTGTCCTACACCTGCCCTGCACGGACACAGGACAGTCTTGGGGGCCGGGGGGCAAGGGGTGACCCAAGGGAATGGCAGAATCCCACTGCTAGCCCACATGGTCATGGTGAAGATGATGATGATGAAACTCTTTTGCATGCAGGGAAGGGGACTCTGCTATAAACATTGCCTGGGATCTCCACTAATGCAACCACTGCCTCCCTCTGTATGCAACCTCCAAACCCTGCGTGGCTTTTCTAAAGTGGGGTTTGCTCTCCAAGAGTTTGCTCCTTCTCTTCTGCAAACCCTCCCTGCTGCACTGAGTGATAAGGCTACTCCTAATTTTATCAACTGAAAATTGAAAAAACTGCTGTTAGAAACTGCTGGGGTGTAAAATCACTCTGTGTAAAACTCCTTCCCCGTGCTGTTACATCACCTGCCCCTATCCAGGCCAGCCTACATGGACCTGCCACGGTGACACTGAGCATGACCATCATCAGCCCCAGCTGCAGGATGGGTTGCAAATGTAGGAGGACCAATGGGGCTGGGGCTGAGTGCTTGAGGCTGAGTGCCCAGGTTCTCTGCTCTGGAACCCAAAGTGTGGAGTGCTCCTCCCTAGACGGGGTCTCGCCTGCCCTGTGAGCAGATGTCACCTCACTCGTATCCACATGGAGCACAGGTGCAGTGCTCGTCTCCAGAGGCTCCCTCACCTGGAGCCAGGTGCTATCAGCTGTCCTTTGGGAGAGCTTTTGTGGAGAGAGGAAGAGCCCTCCACCAGTGGGAGACAGGAACACTGGCAACCCAGCATTTATGGCAGGCTCTCAGAGGGGATGAAGAAATTTGGTGAGGTTGACAAAAAATTCTGAGGACAGATTTAAATTCAGAGTGAAACCAGGAATGCCTGGCTCATCTGCTTGTTTACTTTGAGGAGCTTTCAAGCTGCCAGTTTTCAAGTGGATTCATGTAATTTTCAATAGGAAAAGGCATTTTTTTAAGATGCTGCAGTGTGGGGCCAAAAAATTTTATCTCTGATCTGTATAGAAAAATCGCTAACACTGCTCTTCCTATTGCCCACTCTTCCTTTCCAACAAGAAAGATGGAAAAAGAAGCAAGAGAAAGAGGTAAAACGAGATGACTTTTTTTTCAAACTAAAGAAAACTTTAAGTCACTGAAAATATTTGAACATAAATAAATACAAATTAGCCAACAATCAAGCAACTAATTTTATTTTAAATGAAACACAACTAAGATTTTATATGACAGAAGATACCAAAAAAATTGGTGGATGTCTCAAATTTTGGGGGGCTTTGCTTTTTTCCCCCCTTAATTCAGTGGATACAGTAGAACCTCTCTGAGGGAGAGCTGCTACCAGATGGCATTTGCAGCTATCTGTGCAATTGATGAGACAGATGTAAAACTGCTCTCCTCAAAATTTGCTGCAATTCTGTATGCTTTGGCCAGTGAAACTGTTCTTGCACTGTGATACCAACTAATACCAAGTGCCCTAAGCCCTGAGCTAATTTTGATTTTCCTTTGAAACTAAGTGTTGAAATATAAAAAGTCCATGTGAAAGAAAATGTTCCTGGCAAGCCCTCAACATAAATAATCTAAAAATTGTATTTAATTTGAAACCCTGTTGTTCTGAAGGGTGTTTTGCAAAAGTGAAGCACTTGTGCCTGCTATTAAAAGCCAGTGAGGACTGCCACAACCCCAGCCCACGCACTGGCCGATAGCCATGGAGTGCTGTGGCACAGCTGGAGAGCTGCAGAGGCAGAGACCAGGAAGGCATCAGGAAACCCAAGGCACTATCCTCAGACCTGCTTCATCTGAATTTGTTTGCAAATGGAATTAAAAAAAAAGCAAATCCTCTGCTGGTTTAACAGTGCTACAAATTGCACGGGTGGTATTTTTCCCAGCCAAACAGAGGCCACGTGGATTAGACAGGATGGTTTTGTTGAGCCCCAACTGGTTTCCTCTCTATCTTTAAAAGAATTTCTGAACAAAAAAAAAAAGCTATTTATTAAAAATCTGCTTTCACTGAGGAGTCAGAGAAGTCTGAGTTAACTGTTGAGTAAACCTGCTAAAGCCAGTGAAGGCCAGCAGTGACCAGTGCTTTCAGCCAGAGCCAGCCCTGGCTGACAAATGTGTCCCAGGCACATGGCACCAACACTGAATTTGGCACTGGGAAAAAATGTGGCCATGAGATTCTGCTGCCAGCAAATTTGTTGATATTCCCGTGGCTTTCAGGAGGGCAAACAAATGGTGACATGGATAGGGCAGGAGGAATTGAACTCACTGGGCAGAGACGGGGTCTCAGCCCTGCGGACAACATCTCCTGCCAAGTGCTGTGGCCAAGCAGCAGCACCTCTGCTCACTTTTCCCTGACCCAGGGGAGCAGTTCTGACCTCGCATCAAAAGAAACCAAAAAAGGCAAGGCCAGAAAAGAGAGGCTCAAGCACCTTCTGAATCCTTCTGTGCTGAGAAGCAGCAACAAGAACTTTGCCCAGAGCCCTGTGCGGGACCTGGGACACTAATCCCAGGGGGACCAAGTGTCTTCAGTAGCTCTGCACTTATCTCTCTGAGAAAGGCAGCAAGAAAACACATGGGAAGTGGTTCGGACACTTTTGGATAATTTTAGCAGTGTTTACTGTCATGTAAAAATGTCCCCTAGGACTTAGCCAAAGACCAGCAGTGACAGGCACCCACCGCACGGTTAGACAGTTGCAATCTCTGGCCATCAGTGACATGGATTTAAATAAAGGAGTAGACAACAAAATAAGCAAAAAAATCAAAGGCTGTGTTCAGAAGCTAATCAGTGCCCTTGCTGTCCCTATAATAAGCTATTAAACCCCTCCTTTAAAAAAATGCTTTTTGAGGTGTTGAAAAAAGGCTTTGTAAACACTGAGTTGTGTTTAAACATTACTTAACAATCCACTGTTACTATAGAATTGTTTAATTCTAAAAAAATTAAGTGACAGGAATGTAGCTGCCTGTATCAGAGATATAATAATAAAAAATTAGAATAAATATTGACCAGATAAAAACCTAATGTACAAATACTTAAAAATACTACTCTTGGAACAGATCCACCTACATATAAAGAAAAAAAAAATAGGGCTATTTATGATCATTCAATAGGATTATTCCCTTGCTTCCTGTTTCCAAACAAAGCAATCAACCTCCAAACAAAATAAGCATTATGGCCAAGATTGTTACTAATTGCACTTGCAAGAGCTATGCCAATTGCAGCCACCCAAGAATCCAGCAGTGCCATCAATGTCCTTAGTTTTTCATTAGCCCTTCTAAAATGAGATATTTTTCTTAAAGACTTAACTCCCAGAGCCATGTGATTAGTAGATGTATTGACTTTTTAATTTGAATAGCATGTTTGCAGAAGAAATCTTTCAAATACTATGCAGGTGAATTAAAAGCACTCAAAAAATTAGAAAGAAATATCAAAAGTGCACTCAGGTGACATCGTTATTACTAGAATCTGATTAGCTTTAAGCCTCATGGCTGTCAAGGCCTGATTCATTATTTTTCCATGGTAATTCCCAACTAATCTGTCTGTTCTATGTGAAAACACATGGTTACACCTGCCCTCATGGACTAGAAATGCACAGAGGAAAAATGCCTTCTGTTGTGTTTGAGATACAGTCACAAGCTATGAGGATTTAGCTTCTACCTCTGCATGTGCGTAGCTGAATGTTAATGGGAAGGACACTTCTGAAATAAGGGAAGAACCTAAGTGTACATCAGGTTTCAAAATGGACTTTGACTGTTCTGTCAACCTCACCCTGAAGCTACAGAGGACAAATGCAGGATTGCAACACCTAGAGTTCCTGCAGGTGAAATGGTCTACAAAACTCTGGAGATGGAGTTCTCCAACTTCTCTTGCCTTTCAGTGAGATTTGGGAATGTATGTGTGTGTCCCTTCAACAGGACAAGGTACTAATCCTACTCTAGTGCTGTGAGCAAGCAAAACTAAGCTATGAAAAATACATAAACACTGGCAATTTGCAATTGAATGAAAAAAAAAGGTCTGAAAAGAAGGATGGAATAAATTCTCAAATCAATGACGTTCTGGTCCCTAGATAATGGTGTAGTTATCTTAGTTCTAATCTCAACTCAAATGGATTAGCACACTCTAGGAAATGTGTTTGCCGCCCTGTTAATCAAGACAGAGTAAACAGTACAACCCCGGCTAACCCTCACTGCTCTAGATTAAAGCCCAGATCAACAATGTGCTTATTTTTTTCTGGCAATTATGGGAAATCTTGTTCTGTTTTATCACTTAGATGTTAGCTGATTGGGTCTGCAGAACTTTGCTCACACGCTGGGCGGCAGTGCCCACCACCACTGCCACCAACACCATCGTACCTGACTCTGCCACATCAGCAATGTTCACCCCTTGCTCTTGTGCCATGAAGCCCAGGACGGAAAAAATTGCGAAGCCAGACACAAAACTGGTACCACTGTTCAGGCATCCCAGCAGCAAACAGTCCCTAAGTCACACATATGTCATGGAGCAAGTTAATTAAAAAAAAATTAACCCATTGTCCCTACTTTATTTACATCATTTAGCTAAAACACTAAACCCCCTTGGATGGAAACTTGCCTATAGCAGTTGTATTTGTACTTGTTGTAGCTCCCCAGGGAAGTCATTGCTCCTAAGCAGATTGCATATGAGAAGAAGATTTGTGTCCCTGCATCTATCCAGACCTAAAGGGAAAGATAGAAATACTGTTATTACCAGCATTGTTGCATTGCAAGAATAAACACAAACACACAGTTCAAACTAAGCAAAATCAACAGAATAATTGTTTCCATTGAGGGTGAGAGCTAAAGGACCAGGGAGACATGGAAAGAGAACAAGACATTTGCAAGTTTGGCTTTCACAAGGAAAAGAAAATTGTTAGCATCAGAACCCAGAAGAACATAATCGCTACAATAGTTCCTGTTTCCCCTCCCCAGAGATGCTCAGTATTTCTAGTTTCTTAGTCATTCAGCTGATCCTTCCTGTTGGCGCAACAATAAATGTGTTTCAGTGCAATAGGAAATGCAGAAGTATTTATAACATTGCTCATTTCTCTTGTAACTCATTTCACTTAGAGTCAGCTGACAGATTCCTTAAACTGAGGATGTGAAAAGCTTGAGAAACAGGTTTGTGTATTTGGTTTGTTTATTTTTCTAGCTTTCTAGTTGTTTTTGTACCTGTTCAAATGTGAGATAAAAAGCCATAGGGGTGGGGGGAAAATAAGCAAAATACAATGCACTTTATAAGATACACATCTGATCTTGGTCTCGTCATTCTTTGTCCTGATTACATTAAAAAAACCACATACAGAGTGAAATAACCATGCACTATGAACTTCTTGGCTAGTAAATACATAGCAAACTATCAAAACACATCCTCTGAATCCCATCTGTTCTCTTCTTTCTGTGAATTCAAGTCTGCTAACACCAGTGGAAACCACCAAGGAGTCTGAGTAAGTGAGAATGTAGACTGAGGACCATTACCTCCTCCCTCCCACCATCACTTCCCAGCACCTTGCTGACTACTGTCTCCTCAGAGTGATGCTTTTGCTAGACGGTGGGTGGGAGCTGGCCTGCTCACATGAACCTCTCCTACATTATCTGCTGACACTCTGGTTAGGGCTAACAGTAGATCATAAAAACTATAGAGTCCCATAAAAAAAGATTAAATCATAAAATATAATGTCTCCTGTGAAAAGGGGTCTTGTAAAAGAGGGCAAGACTAGAGAATGAACCAAATTTTCAGTACGTTTCTTTCAATTACACTTTTACTACTTCAGTTCTTTAGCGACCATTGGAGTTTTATTTTAACCAAATACTCATCAGAAAGAAACAGCAAAGACAGATGTTATTTCCTATCACTGTGACCAACACTTTATTATTTTCAAAGATCCTTTGTTTTCTTTTTTTTTTTCAGGGAGGAATATTGCATTTTTTTTTCATTTCTCACATGAACACTATTGGCTGAAACAATGCTGATCTGCTCAAGTGTCCCACACCTGCATTCTGTGAGCACAGACAGAATTTCTATCTATACAGAAAGAGTCTGGCTCCCACTAGCCAGGGCTAAGCAAACAGTAGTTCCTGTGCCTCAGAAAGCATTTTCTCCACCTTTGCCTGAGTTTTCAATCTTCTATAATTTCATTCACTTCTCTCCCAATCTCCTCCTATTGAACAGTGGGAGATAAGTGACACTGGTACTCACAGTTGTTGCTTGTTGTTCCATCTGTGAAGCCCACGTGTCTCTCCTTTGAAACTAAAGACTATCCTCATTTAAAAAATGCATCTCCCTTACCTTACCAACAAGAAAGCTGAGATTGTATAACGGGACAGAGTCTACAGCCTCAGAGTCCTTTGACACAAAAAAAATACACACGCATACACACACAAACATACACATGGAAAGATGCATTAACACATTTAACAGCGACCTTCTCAAGCAGATCTCTGGAAAATATAACCCAGCATTAACATTCATGCTATATTTGGACCTCTAAAGACCGTGGAAAAAAAACTGTTTGTCACTACATCAGCACCATCATCCTCCACCATCCCCCTCTGCACAGGAAATCATCCCGCTCCCCACTCCTGGTTCTGTACCTGTGGGTCAGCTAACCGTGAGATATCAGGGTAAAGATAAAACTTGATGCCTTCTGCAGCTCCAGGCAGGGTCACGCCACGGATGAGTAGAACAAGAAGCATGATGAATGGGAATGTGGCAGTGATGTACACTACCTGGAAATACGAAAAGAAAAAAGGAACGTTTAGTCTGTGGCAACCAAAGCTCCAGAACCAACAGAGGCCTAACAATGGGAGTTCAAAGCCCCCTCATACCTAAAAAGGGCCCAATCTGAGTTTCTGTGTGTACTTTTAGTTTAATGGTCTTTAACACTTTATTGCCTTAGGCCTGAAGGCAATGCATGAATCCCTCCAGAGGCCCCAGTCAACGGTCAGGTCACTCAGACATGATTTTCTACAACTCATGACTTTTGTTCAAATTCTGCCTTTGCGCTGTTTGTCCTCCTCACATGACAAGTGCACCTCTGCCAGGGAAGTGAAAAGGTTTCCTCACTGAGGCCCCTGAAACATTATTACCTCATTCTTTATTGGAACTTTAAAACTTACGAACTGCGAACTGTTTCGCAAGCTCTGCTGCTACCTCTGACCTTGCTGTGCAGCCCCACTACTGCTCCTACAGTCAGCTTCACCAGGGACTGTGTGCAGAGATTAAGGTAATTTAGCCCTGCTCCCCTGCGTCCCTTCCCATCTCCTTGAACAAATCAAGCCCTTCAGGTTGGCATCAGCCTCAACAGTGGTAACTTCCAGTCCTATAACTTCCTTCTTGCCCTTGCTGCCTATTCAGCAACATCATTATTGGAAACTAAGGCTCTATTCATCCAGTTTGAAAATATGTCTTCATTATCTTTAACCTCTATTCCCACTCTCTTTGAATAACAGCCTACTTCTTCTCTTCTTGTTATCTCCTCATTCATTTGATGAAAGAGCCCTTTGCTTTCATCTCCAGCACGAGGGTTAATTGAGCTTGCATTTGGACAGTTCTATCTTTAGACTCACACTTTTTGACCTCTAACATTTTGCTTTCTTTGCTCATCAGTGCTTTCTCTCATTTTTTATATAACTGCTGTGCTACAGTCACTACTGTCCAAGAAAGGGCATTTTCTTGGAGTCAGATGATTCCCCCAGGTAATTACAGTTTGCTGCCATGAGTTAAAACGTATTTTTGTTTTCAGAATTTGCTTAACTACTGCAAAGCTCCCAGGATGCTCCATTTTTCTTCTTAAGTGTGTCCTCTGAGAATAACGAGGAGAACTCAAAGCCTGCATTGCCATAATAATTCACAGAGCGGGGCTGATTTCATAGAATGAAAGGAAATTTTTTCATACATGCCCTTTTAATTCTCTCTGAATTTTCTGTATATTTTCCACTGACAAATAACATGTATTGCACATTAGCCTAGTTTCACTAAAACCAGGATAAAAGGGGGGCATTTCTGCACCTTCTTATTTTTTTTTTAAATAAGCCAGGCCTATGAAAAAATCAACGTTTTCTTACAAAAAAATACACTTTGAGGTATTTGCAGGAATTGAATGAACAAAAACTCACAGAGAGGTCTTTGCACTGCAGGTAGAAATTCTCTCACGATGCTGCAGGAATTTTTAAGATCAAGCATCTAAAGCTTAAATATAACTAATATTTTTCATCATGATTTCGTGTTTATTTGTCCAATGCTTTACTAAAAGATTTAAAAACTACATCTTCCCCCCACCCCCACCCCACTCTCCAAAGAGCCATTAACACACTGGAAAGCAGGGAAGTGCTATAAACAACCCTCTACTAAAGTAAACTAGACTTCTCAAATAATTCAAGTCCTCCATTAGAGTTCACAGTTTACTTTTGTTTGACCCCAAAGTTAATGGAATCAACCAGAGACTTTCCAATAGTTTTGTTGGTCTTTGGCTCCACACCCTCACGAGCTCTGATGCCGCCGAGAGCGGGGAGTGAATTCCTGCCCTGTTTTAGACGGGAGACCATTTTGCAGGATTTGCAGAGAACCCAGATTTTATAGAACTGATTTTAACAGACCTGTTTTCAACCTGTTATCTTCAGGGGAGTGGAAATAGTACCCTAGGGGCTTGGAATGCCTCTCTGTGCTACTGGAGCCTTTACTGAGCAGACACCAGGGTTGCCAAAGGTGCTGCAGAAATGTTCACTTCCACCCTGCTGCTGCAGGAGATTTACTGCACCCACCTTTACTATAAAACTTGTACAATCTCCTCACTGAATCACATCAATCAGAGGGAATAGAGAAACAAACATTTTTGTCAATGTGTGCTTTAGAGGTGTGGAAGCTGTTCTTTGGGGGAAATGTGGCAGGAATCCAGGGTAAGGCACAGCTTTTTAATGAGGCTCATTGATAAAAATCACAGAAAGCAAGGCAGAAACTGCAGCAAAGCAAGTGGTTTAGTTAACAGTGGAACTGATGAAGTCTGGCTTCCTATGAAGTTTTGACTCCTGGTTGATTCTGCAGCATGCAATAAGGTAAAACTGCTAAATGATGCTCTCTCTGCAGCTGAGACACTTGGAATTTCTCCCCCTGACTTTTCTGGGGGCTCATAAAAGAAGAGTTCACACTGTGGTCTTTTTCTTAGGAAGGGCACTAATGGGGTCACTTTCTTCTACCTAGTTGAGAAGAAATGTGGGGAACTTAGTACTTTGAGATCCCTCCTCCTCTGTCAGACTTATCTGAACACCGTCTCAAGCAACAAGTTTGAAAGCGGAGAATTACACAAACACGATGGCTTCAAAACTCATGAAAATAGGTGTAAAAACACTACTGACTGCAAGGGGGAATAATGTAATGCTTTACACTAAGTGACTGACCAAGACTTACACTGGAGCAGGATGTTCAGGAATGATGCAACTGTTATCCTTTACAGGAAAACACGGTTCTGAAGAGCATGCGATGGGACTAAACCCACAAGCTATGCAGGATCTTTGTTAGGACAATGCTCCTGAACGAGTACCTAAGTTTAATCTTGTGTGTCTGCACAGAGCTCTTCCGTAAGCGAGCGGCATGTCAAAAATGCTGTGCATCCACCAGTTTCCACTGCCCTAAAACATCCCTACCACAGCTATGTTAACATCCATCCTGCTGCACTGGAATGAACTTGACTGGAGTGAGAACACAGACACGCAGTGCCGAACACCACCCATCACAAGCCTGAGACCTTCTGCACTCATGACATCAGTGGGATGCTCGTCCTCCTAGAGCCGAAGTGGTGCTCAATCCATGTTTGTATCTGCTTCTTGATGCCCTTCCAGTAATGGCTACTTGACTCACAGGCCTTTTGGGCATTTGTAATGACTTTCAAAAGTCGGCTGAATATGAATTCTTCTCTTACTCAGTGTAAAAATACAGTTTTTCCAGGAAATGGTGAGTATCTTCAAGAACAGCATTACTAAGTATTCCTAACATCTCTAACTGCAGTGATTATAGAATGGGTAAAAGAGCACTTACTTTCCCAGTGGATTTGACTCCTTTCCAAATGCAGAAGAAACATATCACCCAGACAAGGAGGAGACACAGTGCTAGATCCCATTTGATAATACCAATATCTTCAATTCCCGAGGACAAGCTCAGCACGTTGCGCCTGAATATTTGAAAGGAAACAAAACAAGAGAGAGATGCAGGAGCTCAGTTGATGCAGACTGTGGTTATGATGGCTGAGAATACATGATGGTGTGCAGGGCAGCACAGATAGATCTCTGCTCTCACTGACTCGCTAAGTCAGTGGCTTATGTGCCCAAAGCTGTGCTTTGCAAACCTACATCTCCCCTGTGTCTGTGGGACTCCTTAATTCAATATACTGCACAACATATAAAAAATTTAAGCTCTTTTTAGCAGCCCATGACCACCCCAATATGAGATAAAAAAGTATTTGCTCTCTTGAAGATCCCAGACAAACTCTCCCCAGTGAAGCCGCCTGCCAGCAGTACACACCATGTCTCCAACACAGACACTTGCAGCTGACCTGTATCCACACATTTCTGCTCCTTTTCAGTGCATCAGCAAGGCTGCCACGAGGAGGAAAGGGAAAAAGCAGTGCAGGGAAGTGTCAGGCCATGCAGCTTTGCAGGGTGAAGGCTGGAGCCATTATCTGTTCTCCCTTTGGGGCCCCCCAAACGAGCACTGCCTGGGTGCTGCCACTTGCCCTCGGCACCCCCGCCACCAGGGTCTCATTTATTAACACCAGATTATTTGAGAAACCTTATTCCCTCACTTAGGTTAATAAATAAAAGTAATTCCTGAGCTGTGTCTTAAGGGAGAAACACCTGACCATTAGAAGACTCTGATCCAGGTGGGAAATATTCATTAAGGCTTCTCTCTTTTCAAAATTCCCATGGCTTATCATTAAATACTGAATTTAAATTATTTTACAATAATTTCATGCAACATACACAGTCCTCACACACTGCACAGACCTTGTCATACTCAACACTTCATTCATCAAATATGCAAAAGAACAAACTGTTTCTTACTGTTCACTGAGCTAAAACTCCTCTGCAAACGAACCCAGTAAACTCTGAAGAGTTACTGCAAGGTTTTTTAGTCAAGTTTGACCTCAATTAGCACAGAAATGCCTTGCCCCAAGACTACAGAAGTGAACTTGCTACCTAACAAATTTTTTTATTAATTATTAGTTATATTTTATTTTCAGACAGCTATAAAAGTCAGGCACTTTCATTCACCAGAGTCGTGGAGAGCAGAGCCCAGAGCAGTCTGGGTGCTGTACTGGGTCAGGCCCATGTGTGTGGTGTGCACAGCTTTGCAGGGGGATCCACTGCAAGACAGACCACTGTGGTTCGGTTTCCCCCTGAAATAATGAATTTTTTTTTTTTTGCTATTACCACGGAAATAATAGTGAATGAAGTCACTGATGGAAAATTTGCAATTAGTTCTTGGAAAAAGCCCTGGATCGACCAGTTTAATAGGACTCAAACCCTCACCCATCTGTTTTTGCATCTCTGTTTGCCAAACTCGCTTGGATTACCTGTGTGACCATGTTCTCACACCAAATGCTTTATTCTCTCTGAACGTGTATGTATTTTGTTATGGAAAAGGACTAATGGCACCAGACAGGGTAAGTCTGCCCTAATCAGCACAGCTATTCAACAGTTATGAGAAACCCCTCAGTAATGAATATTTGGCATAAAGTTGCAGTCCTGCTTCACCTGAGCCCAAAGAAACAAAGGAAAAACCCGCTGTGCATATACAAAAGAAGAAAATACATTTATAAGATGACAAAGTTCAGCCACAACCTTCTGTGCCTTTTTAAAAAATAGATGGCAATTTTCCAATCAAAGGGGCAGTTCGTATTAAAAAGGCAATCTATAGAGCTGGCTCTCAAGAAACCGTGAATAATTAACTGCAAATGCCTTTTGGAATAGGGAGCTTTATTAATGCATTCAGCTAAGACTTCTTTGATTTTACGGTGGAACTAAAAGCAAGTGGCCATCTCTCCTAGAGTTTGCCCCAGCAATTCTTTCAAGATTTTTTGGAGGACATGCCAGTGGGCTACTGAGAGCCAAATACCTTACTTTTCTATGTAAAAAAGCCAGATATCTCACTTTCCTACGTGAGGCAGCAAGCGCCCTATGATGCACTGGCCTTCACTGTCCAGGGTTATCCCATCTCACAAAGACTGACTACTTCAAGGAATACACTCAGAATGACCAGGGGAGCTTCAGCATTACAATTGTTTTATGAGTTCTAGCCCTCAAAAGCACTCAGCCTGGATTTGTGACCCTGTAAATTCAAGTTCAGGAAGGAGCATGAGCTGAGCTGTGCTGATAACTCTTCAATTTCGTTACATAACCCTCATGCTAGGGAGATTCAGCCAAGCCCACTCAGCTACCTTCACACCACTCATACACGAAGTTGTTACTTATTCAGATTTATAGTCTTGATGCTGTCATTAACTGTCACTCATATATAATCAATGGGACAGCAGGCTGGGGCTGAGTTTGTTGTAAACAGGAGTTCTTGACCCTTGAACACTAATATGTTCTAGTGTGTGCAATATGGAAATGTAACAGGAGCTCTAACTGGCTCTACAACATAAACAAAAATAAAATGAAGAGAGTTATGCAATCCTTGAGGGCTATTCCAGCTCATTAATCAAGTGAATGCAGACAGGACCTTTCAAACCAGGAAAGGGGAAGCACCCTGTCATGTTGGATGAACAAGAATAATTAACACTGAAGAGGTTGTCCAGAAGAATATTAAAAGGAGAATACAAAACAATTTTTAAAACTCTCAAGTTTGCTCTTAGAGGCAGAGACAGCTGCTCTAGATTTTGTTTAGTTTTTTGTGTTGCTCCCTTTAGGATTACACGCCATTAGCATGTGATGGTCTTTCTTGGGATTTGGACAAATAAAGTCTGCTGATTACCAAATATTTATAAACACTTGGCCAGCACCAGACAATCAGAGGTTTTGTTCAACCATAATTACCCTGTTACACTTATCCCTTATGTATTAATATGTCTGTAAGCCTTTAAGGTTTTGGACTTCCAAATAAAATCTTCAGAAATAAGACCTGAAGCATGTGATACCAAGAGGTAAGTCTCCTGATATAAAGCCTGATTTTCTTAACCCCCTTTTATTGCTGCTCAAGCAAGCACGTGATTTGCACAGAACATTAATTCAAATGAACTGAAATGTCAGGCTGCACTGCATGTCCAGCCAGGCTGAGAAGTTCAGTGTGAAGAGGTTAATGCATCAATGTGGTCAATTACACCTGGGCAGCACTAGTTTTACAAAGCAATACTGATGAGGACACTATAGAAACGTCCCATAATAAAAATGGCACTGGGTTTCAGAAACCAAATACTCACAAACCTCTGAATTAAACTGGAATTAATTGTGCCACAAAGCAGATGGATATCTTCAGTTAAAGACTAATTATTTACCTGTCCTTTCAATGTCGGTAGCTGGCTGGCTGGCAGCCAGCATTGTCTATGGTGGCAAGATACCTGAAAGTTCTTAAAACTATTTTTAATTTCAGAATTGTAAAGAATAGTAGCATGGCTGGGGAAAAAAAAAAATGGGGATATTCAGTGCTTGCACCATGTAAAAGCTATGCTACTTTAATTACAACAGTGCTGCGTGATCTCTGTTCTTACTTGAAGACATCAATAGTTATTTATGCAGAGAGAACAGCTATTTTTAATACTCCTCTAAGTGTCACGACTCCTGAAGGCAGCTTGCTCTGTTAAGGGCAGTTTTGCCCATGATGAAACAGTGAGTTATGGGCTGTATGTCTGTCCTAGTAGGATTACAGAGCCAAACTCCTCCCTAGCAAGACTCCAGGGAAGAGTTCAGCTTACAGTGTCTAAAACTGTGGAGGACACAAGTTAAAGTGGCTGCAAAGTGCAGGGAGAGCTACTCCAGGAGCATTAATCACTGAGCAACCTTTGCTCTGACTCTGCTACAGACACAGTGAGGGCACAGCTGTGGACAGGAAAGTGTGTGAGGATCAAAGATTTGTTGTCCGCCCTCAGGCACCTCCAGCCTG
Organism: Struthidea cinerea; assembly: GCA_013397865.1. Taxonomy (NCBI): domain Eukaryota; kingdom Metazoa; phylum Chordata; class Aves; order Passeriformes; family Corcoracidae; genus Struthidea; species Struthidea cinerea. The sequence continues at coordinate 1,421,887 of VZTI01003883.1, read as the reverse complement.
AGCACATCTACAGGAGGATTTGGCTCAGCTTGCAGGGGAGTTTTCTGACTTGGTTTCTCTTAGAGGGAAGTTAACTAAAAGCTCCATCATTAACATGATCCCAGAGGGACATCATTCCCCAGGCCCATGGCTGCCCTGCCGTAACAGCCTTTATCACATGCCTGCTGTGCTGGTACCCACAGAGAGCTCTGCTGTTCCCCAGCGCGCTGGAGCCCTCACTCCTGTACAATCCCCTTCCCAGCCCCTGGCCCTTTTCCTTTCTGTTATGGTATCTTCAGTCTCCTGAAGCGGCCATGCTGCCTGGGGCCCAGGGAGACAACTCGGCCCACAAATCTGTGCAGTACAGGAGTAGGAGTTTCCAGAGCAGCTGGAAAATCCCATGGCCACATCAGGAGCCACCAAGCTCACGGCTGCCCCCGGGTACAAGAGGACTGTCAGCAATATTATTCAACGAAAGCAGTGATGAACACAGTGCTTTGGGAGTCTGGGGGAGCAACTATTTTGGGACAGCACTGTGGACCTCTGCTTCCTTGGGAGGCCTTGAGAAGACCTTTGAACACACGACCAAACCAGCCACTCATTTAGATCCAAGACCTTCAGTCCCAAGTCATTGTGGGAGAGTCCAAAGGAGTGAGAGCTCCTTCCTCTTCTACTGCAACTTGCCTCTCAGTTCCCCCAAAATATCCAAAGGTACCACTTAACAATCATTCTCCAACTTCCTCCATATTTACAAGGGATGAAGTCACCTGGGAAAGCAGCTGCCCCTCAACATGGAAACACAGAGCTTGTGGTGAAAACGCTGCTCTCACAGCCTGCACCCTGCCCCTCACAGCAGCCACCAGAGCCTTCTGACAAACTACAACCCAAGATTCAATCTGCCCCTTTGTAGTTTGGCTCTTGTGTTATAAATTTTAGCACAGTTCCTAAGATTATTTTTTTTCTAAACCTAATGCATGCCAAACATCTTCAGCATGAACACAACTCCTGCTGGGGCTTTGGCTGATGCTTATTTTTAAAAATAGAGAAGTAGGTACAAGTTGATCAGAGATGAAACTGTACTTTAAACATGCTGAAAAAGCCAAGCTGGGCCAGAAACTGATTCTACCTTTATGTGGCTATCTGAGCAAGCAAGCAAGCAAAAAAAAAATATTAATAAACTATTTATAGATACTTTGGATTTAAGTTTCCCTACAGGTGTCTTCCTCTGCTGCTATGTTTTGACACTCATATAAACACACAGAGTTTTGAGGTCATGCCCGTTCAGAGATCATGTTATGCAATATGATTTAAAACTTGAAAAATAAGAGAGAAATGAGAATAAGAAGCTTATGACTGATGAAATTCAGGCATCTGGCAAAACAGTCTCCTCAGAGACTGCAGAGAAAAACGTTGTAACAGAGATGACCTGAGAAACCTAGAGTACAGGACAATGTTCACCACCTCTGTCAGATTCATTACTGAGGTCAAAGCCTTACATTGTTGAAAAGAGATGTGCTATAGCTTCACAAAGTGTACTGCAAATGCTAACACCTGGGGAAGAGGCAACCACAAAGGTGATGATTTGTAACTGCTTCCACTGTAAATCCCTGCTATCAGGGCATCTGCAGTGACTTGTTTGTGTTCTCCTGCTGCACTCAGACAATCCAGCCAAGAAGGAAACAAGTTTTCTTCCAAAGAAGCTGTACTGGGCTTTTAGAGCTCCCTGTATGGTCTAGGATAAATACACTTACACATCTAACACCTTCCTCCACCACTCCCAGACTTACCAGTCTGTCTCAAGATAGGCGAGAACAAGTAGCAAACATTGGTCAAACAACTGACACCCAGAGCAATTTTCTTTTCCTATCTAACACTTCCCACTGGGCTTCCACAAAATCTCAGTACTGACCTCTGGCATGCCACCAAAAGCTCCCCGAAGACACCATGAAGAGGGGGTACTTACTCCCAAAACTCTGTGACAGGAGAGGTGAAGTTAGTGGCATTCAGCGATATCCAAAGTGTTTTGTTCTTCCTGAGAGTGTCTTCCACGCAGGTCGGCGTGTTCCACTTCTGGTGGCAGTGTGCCCATGGCAGGACGCTCTGGAACGACTGGAACAGGTAGTAGAGTCCCCAGGCCAGGATCACAATGTAGTACACATTCAGAAGGGACACAATCACTATGGAAGCATAACCAATTCCTGGCAAGAAGGGGAGAGAAAAGAAAAACGTGCAGATGTGACAGGTGCCGCACCTTGTGATCTCCTGGGGCTGGTGCCATTGCCACTGCATTGTGGGGTTGTATCCTGCCCTACCCTACTGCTGATGGAAACTCAGCTCAACCACAAGTAAGCACAGACCTGCCAGCATCTCTGGCAATCAGGGCTGAGTTTCTGGCTATGGTTTGCTGACACTGAGGGGAGGGCTGCAGGATATCTACCCAATTTAACACCAACCCAGCTATTTCAACTTTTAGTAGAGGGAAGTCAAGGCATAAGGCTTTGCTTGTTTGCTACACCATCTCACTTCTTAGGTACCTATGTGGGCAACCTCATTCTTGCCACAGTGTACCCCAAGGCAACTTTCCTGGCAGCAGCTCAGCTGGACAGCCCCTGCATCACTCAGTTATCAACTGGCTGGGCTAAGTCTATGTGGGGAAAAAAAAAAGAGATTTCTTGAATGAGTTAAAAAGGAATCAATGTGAAAGTGGCTGTTTCTGCCTCAATTTCACTTGTGCAAAGGAAGTATGGTATTTGTGGCTCTTATGGTTAACTGGATCAATCTTTGCTCACACAGTTTGCCAGTTATGAACCACAGGGAAAATAAAAATACTTCCTTTAAAAATTCAGAGCTGTCTCTTACAAGAACCTATGAGGCTCCCTTTAACATCACTCTGATGGATATTCCAGCACTTGGGATACCTGCCTCGTATTTTACAGTTTAAAACCTTGTTGCAGCAGGAGTCTTTATCGCCAGAGATTAATTTTATGTCAGATGGAAACAAGCAGAGCAAGTGCTATTTGTTCTGTACATCTGCATTTCTTTCAGCATATACAGCTAGTCACATTAGCTACACTTTCTCTTTATGGATGCCTGGGAGATTGCTATTTAAACAAGGAACATTCCTTCGTCCTCCTCAAAAAAAAAAAAAAAAA
>VZTI01003883.1:1408102-1418707 GCA_013397865.1 Struthidea cinerea | reverse complement strand
CTTCGCCCCCCCAAAAAAAAAAAAAAAAAAACGTTTTCACAAAAGTGGGAGGAGGAGGAATAAAATTAAGCTAAAGCAGCACAATTACATCAGCTTCAGCAGCATTTTGAGTACTAGGTGGGAGTGTGAGCCTCAGAGAAAACCCCCACTTCTGCTTGGGGTGACATAAGGGGAGAGAGAAGCCTGGAACAGCAACAGTGGCAGAGCTAGAGACATGCCAGTGTGAAGCGCCCACTCTTTCCAAACGGGATTTGAACAGGGCCACATGTTTAGGGTAGCTATTCCAAGTGATTCTGCCTGTGCTGTCCAGCTGTAAAGGGCAATCTACACACAAGGCAGGCATCCTCCATCATTTTTCTAACCTCTCTTTCATTTTTCCTTTTAGTTAACTTCCAGAGCAGCCTTCATACTGTCCCTGTGAGAACTGAGCGGGCAAAGGCCCTTCGATAATATCAGACCAACATTTGCCAGGACCTGCTCAGTTATGACCAAAGCCCTGTTCCTAAATTCAACCAAAATAGCACTGTCCAGGTTTTGACTGTATCAGTAGCAGAGGGTTGATGCCAATGGTAAGCTTTCACATGGAAGAGGGATTTTGATTTCCAGACCAGCATAACATTTCAAAGATGGTTTCATTAATGCCATCTAGCCTTCCAAGACAACACTTTCTCTGATACCTGTAAACAAAATGTGCAATTACCTTAAAAGGCACAATATGCAATTTCTTTCTTGGTTATTGGCAGTTTTGCCAGTTAACAAGCTGACAGCATCAAAATCAATACCTCACTTTGTCCTTCAGACTCTCTGACTTCTGCCTTTCCAGGAACCAATATCATACCCTTAATTACTAGAGCAAATAGCTGAATTAATGGACATGAGGGGAATGATGCTGCTACATATGGTTTACAGAGGTGTCTTTAAGCGGTAAGGCACAACAAGATGTACTTACCAGTGAAAATAGGGCAGATCTTTTCCCAGCATGTAATTCCACCTTCGGAGGTATACTGTCCTAGCACCACCTCCAGGAAAAACACGGGAAGACCTCCCCCAAACAGGAAAATGAAATAAGGTATAAGAAATGCACCTGTTGAGAAAATACAACAGTACATAAAGAGATGAAATTAATGAATTTACACAAGATCATCTAAAAAGTGGCAACAGGCACATATAAACAAAGAAACATATTTGATACTTTAATATCAGTATGAAATAATCTTATTTTGGGGGTATTTTTGCTCATTTTCTCTGCAAAAAGGATGGGTATAGGCTGGAAAGGGCATTTTCTTACCTCTTTAAAGTGAGTATCTGCAATAACAATGGCAGATTGTTAGGCACACAACAGTTTCACATGGCTCAGACAGCTCTTATTCTGAAATCCCCTAGTCTGAAATCCTACTGGTCTATATTAATAATGTACCTTTTGGTTAAAACTCAGACTCAGTTGCAGCAGAAATAAAAGAGCAGGAAAGGTTCAACAGCACAACATTTGAAATTGCTGTTTTTTTTCCCTAATAAAGTTTTAATAAAAACTATTCAATGATGAAACAATCTCTCCTGAAGACTGGTGAGGAAGGCAGAAAACAGATGTATGAACACTCGTCTCAAAAACTGGATGAAGGCAGTGAAAAATAGTGAAAAATAGGGCAGACAGACTGATTGCTGAGCAGGGAATAAGAACTCACCTCCGCCATTTTTGTAGCAGAGATACGGGAACCGCCAGACGTTGCCTAAACCAATGAATCCACCCGCCACGGACAGCAGGAAGTCGATCTTGCTCGCCCACTTCTCCCGCTGGGGTGGCTTTCCCTCGGCCTCATCCTCAGGCCGTGTCCCCGGGCTCTTGCCAGGGGAAGGTTTGAGGATGTCCTTGTGGAAATCTTTCAAGCACTGAAGCTTTTCCTTTGTTGCCATATTTCTGCTTTCTACACAGGAAAAAAGAAAGAGGGGTTTATTAAACAATCTTTTCCACCAGAGCTTTCTTAACACTGCAAGAACTGTTTAGCCAAATTCCATACAAAACAGCGCTGGTTATCAAGCTGAGATAGGAAAATAGGACTGACAGCTTCACTGACCAGGAGAGACAAAGCCCCCCTGGCCGTGTGGTCACCTCTCTGCAGCCAGAGCAGTGCAGGGCACTGTGAAGCTCTGGCACTGCTCACTGCTGACCTGCTGCCTGCAGGGAAGAGGCGCCCCAGGAGAGCTCCCCGTGCCGGCTCCAGCACGTGGTGCTCCTGGGCAAGTGTCTCACGCTGCTTCCACGCCTAAAATAAAGTACAAATCACTGCATCTGGTTCCTTCTAAAACATTTATGTGAAATACAGAATAGTAAATCTCACCTTTCCAGATAAAACCCATTCTTCTACTTCCCAATACCTGAGCGATCCTACATTATTTATTGCCTGCAATTTCCATTCCCTGAAGTACTACAAAGCTTTCAGAAAACTATACATTCATAAAACCTGGAATGGAAAGTCATTTGTTCTAATCAACCTCCAGGAACTGAAGGAATCTTTTCCGTTTATTCCATTTTCATAACTGCACTGTTTTCCCTTGACTTCAATAAAGGGACAAAAATAAGCCTTTATATTCAATTATTGCAAAATGCACACCTATGCAATGGAACAGTTTGCTGAGAATGATGGCTCCTTAGTTAATTAAAAAGTCAGTGGCACGAAACATATTAAATCATAGTTGGTTTAATAATTTATATATATAACTTGTTATCAAAATCATAGGCATACAAAAATAATAACAGAAAGAATTATTCTAACAAGTGCCTTTTTAACCAACAATTTCTAATGAAAACAATTTAGGGGAAACCCATAGCTTTTATATTAACTGAGATCTCAGGCACATGTGGCCAGTTCATTCCCCACATAACTCAAGTGACTTCAGCTGGATCTGACCAGTTATTTTTGCATATTGTTTTGATACTGAAATTTTCACCAGAACCAGGCAAACCATCAAGTTTTTTCTGGACCACATCCATTCGCTGCTTGCACATGTTATTGTGAGTGCACAGTCATCAAAAAATCATGCTGCAGATTATCCTGTTTGATAGCTGCCAACCTTCCCCGTACCTCTGTGCTGGTTCTGATCTCTAACCTGATTGAGCTCGTGGCAGTGACCCGAAGATTGAGCTGACATTAGCTCTGCCGGAAGTTTTTAATCCGAACACGATTTTCAGATAGATATGCATCACTGTACCTGCAAACCTTTCCATCCACCACGGAAAGTTTCAGAGGGCTAACACTGCCACAAACCACAGCAGCTCCACACTCGCCCTGCTGGCACGCTGGTGGCCTTTGCAAAGCAGGCACTGCGGCAGCAGCTGCCTATCAGGCTGTGATCTAAAGAGGGACTTTAATCTCCACAATGTTAATCATTATGACTTTCTACTGGTTTTTAAACAAGGCCACTGGGGAGTACACTGGGTGACACGAGCACTGCAATACCTCGTGGTCAACAGCAGAGAGAGCTCAACAGAAGGAGAAAGTGAACCACAGGGTGATGGACCATCACCACTGCAGGGGGGTGAAGGCACGACGTATTCCACTAAAATATCCCCTGTTGGTCACTCTTAGAGACACGGTATCAGATAAAGCAGTGCAGTAACAGAATAAAAATGGCAGGGCCACCTCTGTAACAGCCTTTAGGCAATTTAGTTGCTCTTGGGGCTTAATTCACAATAGCTAACTTGAGCGGAGTATCACGAATGGAGATTAATGGAGGTGCCTCTCAAAGGGATTCACAGCAGCCTTAACCTCCCTGAGACAATCTGCACCACACTCCAAGCCCCAAACAGGCACCATCCTGCATAAACCCTGGAGTCATCTCTTGAGGGAGAGAAAAATATAATCAGTGGATGCAACTGCTCTTCTTCAGAGAGATACCTACAAGGTGGTTGATGTCCTGCTCTCACTGCAACAGCTACCAGGCATGAGAAAGCTCACTTTTGCTTTCTTTTGCTATTTGCGCTGCTTGAATCCCTATCTTCCATCGTGCAGGAGGATGTCATAACCATCAGGCAACAAGCTATTCTGGGCTGAGGAATGGAGGGCATTCAGATCATCTCATGGAAGCTGTTCTTCACAGGGGTTATTGAAACACTCATCAACAGAGGGAAAAAGTGTGCAAAAGCGAGAGTCTCACACCTAGTGTTTAGGGTATGCTCTTATTTTTCATACAATTTTTGGGTGAACTGGTGGGAGAGCCATAAACCTGCTTAAGAGGACACAAAAACATATAGACTTACAGATCCCTGACGGATTAGGTTTGAAATAGAAGCTTAACTGCTCCCCATGGAGACTGATACTGGAAATACCCCGAAACAGAACACTGGGAACACAGGCTCCCCTTTTATGCAAATAAAAAAAAAACCAAGGGGACCTGCAGCATTAGCCACCTCTAAGATTAAAAACTCTTCAGGATTGCAATTTTTTGCAATCTACTTTTATCTCGTGACACAGAGTTCTTTATTTTTCTGCCAGCTCTAATCCTCTTGCCTGCGGATTTACTTTGACCCAGGTGTTAGTCAGCTCTACCCAGAGCTTGCAAGGCTGACCAGTTGATTGCATTCTGTAAACCCTGACTCTCCCTGGGACAAGGTGATCACCCTGTGGTTTGTCCCAATTACCTGCACACAAAATGTGAAATGGTACCTTTCCAGACTTCTTCTTTGTAACTGAGTGGAACTGCATTATAAAATGGGACTTCTAATTTGTCTCAAGATACCCCAAATTAATGGCCGTGCTTGAAAACCTAATTAGTGAGCATAAATTTTGCTTCAGCCTTAGCTGGAGTGTGATGACAGATCATGAGGTCTCCCTTAGTCCATGAACCCTCAAGGTCATGCTTGCTTTTGGGGTTGTTTCACTGTATGGGTGGCAGGAGATGAACCATCACAACTTCGGTGCGAGTCACCAGGTCTCGACAGTGGGGCACACTACCTATCCAAGGCTTGCACAAAATTAGTAACAGCCCAGCTTTACGGTGTATAGACTTGCTAAAATCCCAATTGTGTCTGGAGGGCCAGCAGCTGTGGCTGGCAGGCACGTACGGTCCACCAGTACCACAGGAATTGTCGCTAAGAGGCCACCTGGGACTGTGGTCCCAGCCCATGTCACGTTCAAGGGACGTCGGATTTATCTCCCTTTGCTGCCAACCATTGGTGTCCACCCAGCCATTCCCAATTACAGGAACTGTCTACAAAGGCTGCAAGGGTGGGGGGTACAGGCGATTCTCCCTGGCGAAGAAAAGCCAAGAAAAGTAAGTTTGTTTAGTGAAAGGCATTGTCTTTTTCCTTAATGGGGTTGGAGTTTCATTTCCTTTAGCTATGTCCCACTGGGTGAGGTTAAAATGGCTCTTAAGGGAAATAGTCTGACAGAGATGCTGAAACAATATGTTGTCACCGCCCAGGTCAGAACCAGAGAATAATAGGTTATTTTTACTGTATCACTTAGTGGGGATGGTATCCGAGATCTAAGTCCATCAGATTACCCCAAGGAAATATATTGTGAAAAAATGCTCTTACAACCACATAGTCCAAAAGGAGCGATCCAAGTCTGAGGCGTATGTCTGCCTCCCGGAGACACACGTCTGCCTGCCAGGAGCCACATCTGACTGTGAGAGTACCCCCTCCAGGAAGCTTCAGATGGCCCCAGGAAGCTTTGGCTTCATCTGATGAACTTAATATGGATAAATAAAAAGCAGCAGTCAAGCTTGCTATTTATGGTGTGCCCCTAGGCTGAGCCCAGCCACACTGCAAGGAGATGATCCAAAAGCAAGGAGAGAAGAAATCCAGGCTGGGCCAGGCACAGAACTGCTCTCACATACACTGGTACAACCCCTCAATAGCTGAGGATGGAGTAAACAATTTTCAAATCGATGCTGGTAAAATATGGAAAAATAGAATAAGGGACTATGCACAGGCACTTTGCACTTCTCAAGCATCTGGTCGCTGGTGCGGCCAGGAGGCTGTTCCACAGGAGAGTCACGTGTCTGTCCCTAGCACAGATTTCCTTGGGTGACATACCCTGCAATAACCCAGGCTCTCTTGCTGGCCCCCATAACTGATCAGTTGATGGTGCACAGGTGAAAATACCAAAAGACCAGCCATAAGAGGAGCGCTTTCACAGCCAGCTTGGCTTGGGCCATCTGCTGGGCTACAGCTATTGGATTTTCACACATAGAGCCTGCACCTCAGATAACCCGTACCCTTTAAAAAAATACTGGCATTGAAATGTAACCCCTCATAACATGCAAAAAAATGAGGGGTAGGGGAAGGGGGAGGCATTGCACAGTGATGCAGGTGAGGGAAGGCCACCAGCACAGCCAGGACCTGCTGGTTGTCAGAACAGACACAACTCCCAGTACTGCTGAACCACTGACTTCTTTTGACAGACAACCCACGGATTACACAGCTGAAAATACACTGTGTTCAGTTTTTGCTTTGGGATTACAGTAATGATCCGCTCCAAGCTTCTTATAGCTGGAGACAAGCAACCAATGCACAGCAACACCTTCCAGGAGGAGCCTTGAGGACAAACTCATCGTGGATGCCACATCATTTAATAGTCGCTAAAAATCAAATCTTTCAAACTGTTTTTCCACATGCTGATGGAAGTGGGAAAATCAAAGTCTGCCTGTACACACAGATACGTGTTTGTAAATATTTACACATGCTAAAATGCACGCCTTGTCTTGCATCTGAACATCAGAAACCACAGCAATCTTTTTTAGCCAATGCATATGAACTTTGATTAAAGATTCAACATACTGAATTGTTGACTAGAATGGTAACTGAAGGTGTTTTTTTCTAGCTTCTTCTTCTGTTGGAAAACTAAAAGCAAAGTACACATTCAGAGTGTCTCTGACCTCGATGGGAATGCTGCTTGAGGAATGACTGTATGGCTGCACTGCTGATTTTATGGACTATTTTTGCAGTATGATGTGTGCCATCACTACTTCTGCTTTCAAGGACCCTTCTCTACTAAGTTCAGCCTGTGCAGACTGTATATCTTGAGCTTCTCAGTGCTCTCTCATCCTTTTCTGCCTCAATGACTTTTGAAAGACATCAGTTTACCACATAATTAATTTTTCTAACCCTGTTTAAGCTCCCCGCCTCTTCATCTCTCTTATTTTTCTGTCATTTTTTATTTTGCATCCTGCAAATTGAAGTCAACATTCCTTTAAAAATTGAGCTTTCCTAGAACTGCCAGTCTATTTGTGGATTGGCTCTTTTGAAAAATTATTATTATTTTACATTCACATTCATGAATATTTCAAAATTAGATGCCCTGATTGCTGGATCAGAGCTGGTCTTCTAATAAGCAGCTTCCACTTTCATTGAGAGCAATGGAAAAGCTGCTATTGATTTCAACAGTAGTAGGATCAGGTCCCAAATAAAACTGCATTTATTATGTTTGGCTCATTTCCTAGGATTACTTGGAACTTTGAAAGCTGTAATTCTTAATGTTGACAGCTCTCCTTCCCTCACAGGGCAGTGTGGTTAAGCCAATCGATACATGATTAAAATAAACAGCCCCTTGATCAAAATTATGGCTTAAGTGCAAGTCTTTCTGATCTGGAGGAGAAAAAGCCTTTATGTCTGGTAGCCCTCAAGGCCCCACCAGTATCCAAAGTGCACCTGACTTCACTTACTGTCCCCAATTCACATCCAAGTTCGTTCTGCTTCACTGAACAAGATACCTACGTTTTCTGAAAAATAGTACCACTCCCTTTACTGCACACACTGCCTCTCTTCCTCTTAAAAAGTGCCTCTAAAAATTCCCTGAACTACAGCTCACTTCTATCTTTAACGGACTCCTCTTTTTCTGAATACTTTTCCTTGGTTTGGGTTACTATTTAAACCCCAAAAATCCATTTGTCCTTTCTTCTTTCTCGGTTTTCACTCCAACTTTCTCCATCTTCCTTCTCGCTTCTTCATCATTTCCTTTTCTTTCACTGTGATGCTTTTTTTAGTCTTCTAAGATTGACTGGAAAATCTGCTACTGAAAATTTTCTAGGAGCAAAATGAACTTCTTTATAAAGCGAAGCCTACTCTGAAAGAAAAGCCCAAGGCTTAATGTAATTTCTTTTTCATCAGTTGTGGTCTGGACAAAAGGTATCTTTTTTCCCTACATGCTTTTTTTTCTTGCTGGTGTTTCCATTCATGCTCTTCAAATGCTTCAAATAGGCACCATGTCACAGCACTGAGCTGTTATAAAATCCTGCATCTCTGCTCAGATTTCAGCAGCAGAAAATCTGCAGTCACATAATACTCTGGATGCTCATTTTGTTCTACTTATTTATGTCAAAGAACAAAGCAGTTACAACTAAACCCAGAACAGGAGGAAATGAAAAACTCCTTTTCTGTTGTGTGGGGTAGAAAGGAGGAGAATGAATACCCACAAATTCCAACGGATTTCAGACAGAACATGACCTTGACCCTAAACAGGGGCTGAAGCAAAGATGATGCTTCCCAGCCTCGGGAATGGAGCCTGATTCCTCAAGGAGATGGCACAGGGAAGTGATGGTAGTCAGTAAGGAAGAGCATGGGATGCAGTGAAGCAGAGGACTGGCACACTGAGTCACACTGATTATGACTCTGTCCTACGGAAATCCCCTGTGGGGGCAGGGTCTCCTGTATCCCAGTGAGAAACCAAGTGTCCTGCCTGGAGAGCCATAGTCCTCCTGTTCTGTCCTCCTCAGAGAGGCAAGCCCAGGGGTTGTTCTTGCAAAGACAACCAAAGGGAAGGAGGGGGGATTGGCAGTGGCAGGGAGACTGAGCAGAAACTGCTCAGTGTGCTTTGCACATCGTACTGGCAATTACGTGCAGGACAACAACCAGTTAAAACTTGAGTTTGTTCACATGAAGCCAACTGCTGACCCAATTTAATGCCTCCGGATGTGCCAGCTCACAGCCTCCTGACTGTCAACAGGCTGGAAAGAAGCACCAGCTTCCCACTGCCATCCCTGCCTGCTCCCTCTCTCTCCCACTGTGGAAGTGGAAAACCATTACTTTACTGGGTGACACCACCTCTTGAGGTCTATGTCCTTAAGTGAGGGCCCTTAACAAAATGCATTCTATCCATGTGGCGTAGCAAGCTGATAGCATTCCAAGCAAGTTGGGCATTGCTGAAGAAGATTCAACAAGCTGTGTACATCCTCTCAACCTCCTTGTACCCTGCAGTTATACACCTATTGACCAAAGGAACAAGCATTGTCGTATTTTGCTTCAAATTCTGAAGGTCTGCCGTTGAATGGATTGCAATTCTCTATCAAGTACTGGTGTCAATTAAATTAGTTCTATTGCCACAAATAAACCACATCAAAATCAATTAAAGGATGCCCTTCATCCTGCTATTAAAAGAGGCAAACCCCCTAAAGCTCACAAAGCTTATGAACTCAAATGGTCAGTGGTGTGCCCTGTGCCTATTGAATTTTTTGCCTGTGATTAATAGTGTATTGATCCTATGTGACACTTCTGCAAGGCACTTACAACACATGATAATGTCAGACAGCAATTTCCATGCTACGATAACGGAGCACTGCCCCAGCGCAGGGAAGAGAAACAATAAAGCAGCCATTTAGCAAGGCAAATGTGCAATAAAACGTATGAATTCATTATTTCAGAGTAATCTTTTCTTGGGGATAAATCATTTCACTCTCACCTGTTTTTTCTTTCACACTAACTCTAAATTTAGCCTTAAATTAACTGAGTTTACCAATGCTAATGTTCAGGGCTTTCTCACAATTGAGGATTACTGTACTTTTTCATTATGTTTTCTAACTAAGTAAAAACCAGACGGATGTGTAAGATTACACGTTTTTGGAAAAACAAGTAGAGTTTTCTATACCCAGCAATGCCTTTGATCAGCTGTTGCCATACCTGCCTAGGCCACCTCCACGCAAAGCCAGAGTTGTGTTTTTACTGCCTCTATCCATTCATCTTAAACAATAACCGAGGACAGATTTCTATCCCACCTGTGGCAGCTGTTTAAACATGTCATACAGTACGTTATTCCCAGAAATCTAGATCCTCACACTATCAGTGGAAAGGGATAATCTTTTCTTTTTCGTTGTTCCTGCGCCCCATCTGCCTAACACCTGATTTTTTTTTTTTTTTCTCTAGAATACATTAATGGAAGGAAGAGTTGTGCAACATGGCACCGTGGGTGGAAAGCAGCCAGCCAACCTGTACCAGGAAAACAGCTATTACACGCACGCGATCCGCAGTGTTAGTCCCATTACAGGGCTATAAAACCTGAGCAGGTTACAAAGCCCTGAGGGCTGGGCCATGAGTACTAAAACTTAATGGTGAGAGCAAGCTACTTTTGATTTCAGCCTTGACTTCTCCTCCATGCTGGCAGTAAATATCAGCAAAAATATGACTCAGTGACAGAAATGAGCTGTAATCTTTTAAGAAGTGGAGCAACAACCCTTTGCTGATGAACCAGGGTACTTGGGTGCCTGGGGTGCTTGGCCAGAGCACCTCTGCTCACAGGCCTTCAGCCACAGAAATTTCCTAAGCACCCTGAGGTTTAATTTACTGTTGTTGTTTTCTTCCCTTCAAGCAAAAAAAAAAAAAAAAAAAAAAAAAAA
>VZTI01003883.1:1393004-1408031 GCA_013397865.1 Struthidea cinerea | reverse complement strand
AAAAAAAAAAAAAAAAAAAGGAACAAAAACCTTAGACATATGAAGTTTCACACAGGAAATGAAATTGAAACCACTGACACGGCAGTGCAGCAGCACAGGGGTGTCTGCAGGGGATGTGCAAAAAGAAGAAGTGGCAAAGCTGGTGAACAAGCTCACGGAGAGCACAACTTTGCAAAACAGGTTGGTGAAACATAGACTTTCACACACACAAAAAAGTGACGCTCTGTAGACACTATGATATTTATTTGCTCTCCTACAGCTGGTGCCAGGTGCTGGCTTGCACTGCTGGACAATGGCATGTTTTGTTTAATCCCAGAACAGCCTTGGCTCTGTCTCCAGCTGCAGCCCTGTACTCTCAACTTCCCTGGCTGCCCAGAGCCACTCACTGTGCTCCTGGAGGGCATTTGAGAAGGAATACCACTATGTCCTACAGGCCTTGCAATGGGCATTATTTGATCAAAAAAAATCACTAATTTGATCACTTGCCCATCTGCTTTGAAGTTCTGAGTTGCGAGTAGAACCTTTGGTATTGACCACTAAACCACCGTGCTTTTAAACACCATGTGATTCAGACCGATTCCCAACCAGAGGTGTATTTTCAGTTCAGTTTTGCCATGGGTCTCCAACACTGGCTTTCACAGACCAGGAGCTGTGCTCATTTTTATGTCAAGAGATATGAAAACCAAACAGTGCCAGAACAAATACTTCACTTTTCCAAGGAAACCAACACATAAACCACTTCTGCATACCACGGTCTGCAGAGCGTACACCAAGCAGGAACAAAACCCTGAGCCCACACACTACTTGGACAAAAGCCCCACAGAATTCACCCTGGAACTGCTGACTGCAAAGGGAATTTTATTACAGCAAAGGCAGACTCCAACACAAGAAACAAGTATCTGCAGTCCCACCTTTATACCAGGGTCAATCCCACAGTCTACAGGTATTTGTTTAGTTGTTTTTCTGTTGGCTTTTGCAGGTAAGCTTCCCCAAATACAGCATGACAATATGTGAACAGCCTGAGTATTTTTCTCCATCTCTTCTTATCTTTTCAAACAAATACCAGCTGATGGTTTCATTGCAGGTTGCTTTTATAGTCCTAGCCTGACTACTGTAAACTGAACTTACTCCTGTTACCAGCTGAGGATTTTTCTCAGTGCAATTTCATCTCAGCGAACACACTTACATAAGATACCAACATGGCACATTAGCATCTACAGCTGTCTTCATCATGACTACAACTGTTTTTCACCATTTCGTTTTCTTATGCAAAAGCTAATAATGGACAGGTGGGAGATTGTTTGCAGTTCCACTATAAACAATAGGCACCTGACAAACAGCTGAGACACCAACAAAAACACTTCACACACAAATTAACGGTAGAAAGTGAGAGACTTCCTTTGGTTGACTTGTCTGAATTTTTGTAGGTGACCCGTACAAGAGCAACGTGAACTTGTGATAGCTTTACAGAAATCTAGGAGAAAGGAGAAACCTAGTCAGATGAACTGCTTGAAATTCCACATTTGGATACTACCTGCCCATGAAATTTGACTTGTAACCTATTGCTTGTGTACTGCACAAAGGGCGGAGGAGAAAGGAACTTCAACCCTACTGAGCAACAGTATCTTCCATTACTATATTCCCTCTACATGGCACAATGCCCTTTCCACACTTGAAAGAGCAGTGCTCTGCATCATTTAAGGAGGATCTGTATGAGGCGGGAGTATTCATGCGGCTACAGAAAAGGGAGGGCAGCAATGAAAGCTAGTCTGTCCTGGTAAAACTTGATTTTAGAATCCTGCCTTGTATAAAAGGGGACAACAAAAGCTTTTGGTTGCTAATATTTAGTCTTTCCTCAATCCACTATGGTAGCCCCATTTGTAAACTTTACTTTTGATAGAGCCTGATGGGAAATCAGGCGTTTGCATACGCAATGTACTTCTTGTTGATAAAGTAGAGAGATGGAGAAAAAGCACCTTAACTTGTCAGATTTGAAAGAGCAACCCTATGAAACCCTATGAAATATTCCTATTTTTTTTTCCCAGCAAGGGAGTTTTTGAGGGTTTTTTCCCCCCTAGAATAGCTACATCATTGTTGGAAAATCCCCTAGGCTGATGTGGTGAATCTGAATGTGATCTGGCTTTCTCTCAGCACAATTAAAATAACATTGTTCTGATGAAGGGCATTTTTTGGCTAACATATGGGCCTACCATGAAAATTTGCTACCCGATGGAGCTCGCAGATGCCCCTGCGCATGTCCCAGCTCTCTGGCAGACAGCTGCAGGGCTGGGAGGGCCTTAAGCTGAGGAGCAGATGCTCTGTGCAGCATTAACTCCCTCACGTGGTTAGGGCTGCATGAGGAAACCAGCACGTAACAGCCCAGTGAGGGCAGTTGGTGACTCACTAAATCCTAAATACCCTAAAGCTCTCTTCAAGGCTGCCAGAGAATGAGATTTGTCACTGAAAAGGGGAAAAAAAAAAAGGTGGTATTTACTTTTTAAATACTTATCATCCTGATATAATTATTCATCAAACTCTTCAGTTGATAACTTCAATTGGAACTTACTGAAGATTTGAAGAGAACTCAAGTGACATCCTGTTACAAATTCCAAATAATTTCAGAGATACCCACATTTCACCTACTAATCTCACCTGAGGTCACCATTTACATCTTGATATTGTTCCCACATGAGTAAACTCACTGTCCCCTCACGAGGTCTCTCCTGGTCTATGCAGGTATGAATGAGAGTGACAATGACAGCGAGTGAGGAGTTAAGGACATGCACAGCACTATGGCTGAATCAGCACAGGAACTGGGTATTAAACAGAACCATAAAGTAATTCAGGTTAGAAGGGATTTCTGGAGGTCACATAGCCCAGCCTCCTGCTCAAAGAAGGGCCAATATCAAAATTAGACTGGCTTGCTGATGGCCTTATCTGGTTAAGCTCTGACCAAGAGTGGAGACTGTACAATCCCTGTGCAATTCATCCCACTGCTTCACTCTGCTCAGGATGAACATTTGTTCCATATAATCAATCTGAATGTCTCTATCGGACAAAGAAAGAAGATGTGGAAGAAAAGGGAAAGGAGGATTAATACAAAATGACAAGATGATACCAAATGGAAGGCTCATTCCTCACTCTTCTGGTACTGCACACATACAATACAAGCAGTTGGAAAGCAAAAGATACTGAGGGGGTGTGCAGTGAGTGACAAATGGGTAAGCTCCAGGTTAAGTACAAAATAAGCAACAGTCCCTGGTGGCAGCATATCAGACAATATCCATTTTATTGTCAGAGTAAAACATATTCCTTTAAGAAAACCAAACAAAAAGCCCTACTGAGTTCTTCAGTGCATGCCAAGCAATTATTGCTTTCCACAATGTGTCCTGTGACTCACTGCGCCACAATGAACTGGCATATGGTGCTCATTCAGGGTATATAACTCACACATTAGCTCTGAAGAGCTAATAGTCACTTGGACTCTAATTTTGGGGGTTTTTAATTTCCCCATGGCAATGCAATAAATGTCATGCTTATTATTGTATTATTATTATTTAAAAAAAAAATGTTTTTAGTGGCAGGCAAGTGTCATTAACACCTCAAATCTCTCGTATGCAAGGAAAGTCAATTCAGACAAACTCTGGCATGCAAAAGCACATAAGTAATTGGTAAACGCTACCTGTGGTCTTCTGGGTCCAGATTTGACTGATGCCAAGAGCAATCAACTCCTTCTTGGCTGCAAAGGATAGGAGGGCACTCAATACCTTGCAGAAGGCACTCAGTGCCTGGCAAAAATCAAGCTTTCTGTGTGCCAGCTCCCCATGAAAGAGCAAACCTTGAAGCACGGGCAACAGAAAAGGTTCTCTTCTCTTGCAAGGGAGGGCAACCTCCTAGAGAGACACAGAGCCAGCTCTCTGTAGGGTGTCAAATACTCTTCTGGGCTGGAAAAGGGGCACTTTCTCTTATCAAAGGAGACATAAAAAGCAACAAAGCATTTCTCTTTCAGTAAGTCTGCCCAAGAGCAGTAGACTAGAAATACAGTTTTTAGCATGAAGAAAACATCAGAGATGCTTAAAAGCAGGGATTGAGTAGCGGCAGAACAAACTGTGTGTGATTACAAGAAAATTCTTCTCCTGTAATCAAGATGCCGTAAATGAGCCCAGGCTGCACCACGACTTGTGAGTACAATTAAGAGAACATGGCTTCAGGTGGAGCTTTCCACCACACCCAGATGATTTCACTGGGGTAAGAATCCTGTAGAGGTAAGGTCCATTTAACACTTGTATGCATTTGACAAAAGTACACCGAAGCCAGTGCTATTCATTAGCAAAAGTGGATCAGAAAGATGGAAGTGGATAAATGGGATTTTGTCCACGTAGGGACTCAGAGCTACAGCAGAAGTGCAATGGGGTTGAAGGTCAGCAGGGGCGATTCCTGAAAAAGGGGGTCTGACTTCTGACATAATTTACACGATAAAGCAATAGCACTGCTACTGTAATCAACAAAACTATGCTGGAATAAATCAGTTAAGAATTATGTCCTGAATTTTTATGTGTTTGAGCTAATTTCACAGGTATCAAACAACACTAACATCTCAAATGTGACTTGGAAGGAAAAAAATAAACACTTCAGCCTACAGCTCTACTGCTCAGGATCCCCAAGGACTCAGTTATTCCCTCGGTGGTTTCCTGTATAGCCCAAATGCAATGATTACCAATACAAATATTTTTTCCTGTGTTTTTGCTTTACAAAATGTAAATTTAGACTGTGTGGTGTCAGGTGTTTTCTTCAGCATTTAACACCACAGTGGTGGAAGAGTATGGCCACGACCTTACCATGAATGGCCACGGGCAATAAAGACCTGCTCTGCCTATTTCCTCACCTTGAATCTCCTGAACTGTTTAGTTAGATGGGAGGTAATTGAAATGGTGCCTGAACCAAGACTCCCAGCATTTGACCTGCACTCTTTTATTGCTACTCCATAGGTTCTTTGCTAATGGTCACAATATATCCCCCATCTCCTCATAAATATCTTTGATTTATTAAAATATTTGTTGCATCTCACTCAGCTACCTTCCTCTAGGAATGTATTTGAGAAAGGGCAAAAGTACATAAAAATTAAGTAGAGCTCAGGCCTTTTTCCAATCAAAAGTCATATTCATCTATGCAGAAATGTCAAAGTGTTCATTTCACCCCAGGAGATAAAACCAGCATTTAGGTAATAAACACCTTCTCCTCAATGCAAAGACCTTCTTCCAGAGAAGGAAATGCTGCCCTTGTCCAGATCTCAAACGTACATTCTCTTGTTGGCTAATTCACAACAGTATTAGCTAGATTTTTATTATACAGTATTATTTGTAGCTGCTGTTTTCCTGAAGCAGCTGTAATAAACAAGTGAGATTTATGTTCCTTTATAAATTGCTTGCAATAATTAGCGCTGCTAAATTTAGACTCTGAAAAAAATCTACTGATTTTTCTATTTTTTTAATAAATACAGAAGCTACAAAGCAATCTACCACCACCAGTCAGGCCTGGGTCAGAAGAGTATGCATGCCATATAGCAGCCAAAATGCGTTTCAGATGAGGAAATAATCTAAGTTCTCCAAACAACCTTTTAAAAGTAAATGATGGCTGTGCTGAATGAAATGTTTTAACAACCACACTGTGTGCTATTTTTCTCCAGCCTAAACGCAGACAGGACTTGGTTTTATTCCTATTCTGGTCTGTACAGGTGCAAATGGGCCCCTGGGATGTGGATCACACGGGTGAGCTCAGTGGAAAGCAGGATCAATACCGAGACCCAGATCCAGACCAGAATTTTGCAGCTGCTTCCTACCTTGATTTATGCTGCACCTAAAAGCCCTGACCCACGCCAGACATTCAGATACCAAACTCAGAGCTTGTGGTTTGCCCTCATCTCTGCATCATTTACTATTTCCACTCATTGCCCCTCAACCACAGCTTGCTGTATTGGCAGTCCAGACACTTATTTAGAATAAGTAAACACGGTGCCCTCTCCAACCCAATTTGGCCATTTCACAGCTGGTGCTGCACTTCAGAGCCTGATCCAACAAACCTGCTTCATGACAGCACTGAACAAACATCCTCTAAAAAGCTTTCCACTCATGGTTGGGGTTTTTTTGGTGAGTTGGTTGGTCAGTTCTGGGACTCATCAGCCTTACAGTATTTTTCTTGGTGCAGGTGCCACCACCTCAACTGTCCAGGTTTCCTCAGTGCAGTGGGAAAGATAGGATGAAATCCCAGGGACCAGGACAGAACTCAGCCTTAACAGTTCTACAAGAGAGGACTAAAGTCCAGCAGACCTTCAGCTGACTACAACCCCAGGAGAGGTGTGGAAAAGATGATCTGCTGCGGGAAAGACCACATCATGCCATGCATAGAAGAGGTACAGAAACAATATACTTATTGTATAATGAGGAAAGGTACAAAATAAAGACAAGGAAAAGGCTAAACCTGTCAGTTTAACTTCTTTAACTAGAGGAAGGAAAAGTTAGGGAAGGTATACAAATAAGAATGATGAGGCTGGGAAAGGAGTCTGGACTAACATGCAAAAGACAGCTGCAATAGGTATCAAAATATTAAATTTTAAGTACTTTTTTCTGTATAGAGTAAAAGAGTAACAACTTCTACGTAAATGATAAAATCCAAGGGCATTAAAATAAATACTGGCATACTGTTTCAAAATATTCCTGGATAAAATAAGTGGCATGCAATGGGATGGGGATTTAGTGTTAGGAAGTACAAAGCCCAACATCCCAGGAGAGCACTGACATTGCCTGAGGAGCTAGCAAAGCCGTGCATCCAAGAAGGACCTAAAGGTGATGGCAGGTAAGATTAGCCAAGTAATAGAGTTTCTCTGTGAGATGCTACTGAGTGATGCAGAAGGGTCAAAGGCTGAGCTACTTCTGGATGTGGGCATGGGAAGGGATGACATGGAAATCTAAAGCATAATGCTGTGTCAAAACAGCCACAGTGAACAAATTATGAGTTGTTCAAGTCTCCACAGATTAGAAAGGAGATAGAGAAATTAAGGGAAATACAAATAAGGACAATAAAAGTGATCTAAGGAGAGAGTAAGAGAGCTAAAATTAATATGTTCTATAAATGAGAAGACTCCTGGGCTAAGATCCAGCTATAAATACCTTCCAGGTACTGTGTGTAGAGGAAGGTAATTAATCTAGCTCAAAAGATAGTAGGACAAGAAGCAACTGCTTGAATTTAGGAATGGAAAAATTCAGGATGTATAATAAGAAAAAGTTGTTTGAAGAGACACATCTGCTCAACA
This sequence comes from Struthidea cinerea, assembly GCA_013397865.1. Classification (NCBI taxonomy): domain Eukaryota; kingdom Metazoa; phylum Chordata; class Aves; order Passeriformes; family Corcoracidae; genus Struthidea; species Struthidea cinerea. Next base: position 1,400,722 of record VZTI01003883.1, on the reverse strand, counting down.
AGGCAGATTCCCAAGGTGAGTGATAAGGCACACTTACTGTATGCAGTCCAGAACAGATTGTATAAGGATGGCGCTCTGGGAAATTTTGCCATCACAACTTCCTACTGTCCAAAAAGATCACCACAGTCCAACTTACTGATCTTTTAGTTGCATTCTTTTATGGGTTATCTTCAAGACTGCTTCTCTATTTATAAAAAACCCAAACCAAGAGCCAACCTATATACCCAGGAAGTGAGAATACATCTACACCAGAGCTCAGAGCTGAGGGTGTGCAGCACTCCAAGGTGCAGGGCAGGGAGTGGCAAACCTCTCTGCCTCTCTTCTGGCTATGCAGTGGTGTGGGCAATGTGAGTCCGTTGTGTGCTGGGCCTAAGAGTGTCAGCAAGAACAAAAACACTGACCCAGACCTCAGATTATTCTGAGTATCTCAACATTGAGGTCAAATGCCAATGTGGGAACTACATCTTGTGATACTCATGGTCTTCTTCAGCCTTGTGTTAAGATATCCTGCATGGAAGCTTTCAATATCACTGCATAAATTATGTACTTTGATTTATGATTAGCTGAAAACCAATGCTAGCAGTATTCAACAACTCTCAGGAGCTCTAAATATAAAATAAAGAAGAAAATAAAATAAAATCCCCAAACCATTTGCAACAGACCTTACAATTTTCAATGACAAATGGGTACACACAAATGTGAGGAATATAAAACCCAAGTACCCTTAATACCCTCCCTTAAACAAATCCCATCCCAACTGCACTCACCAATCGGGACTTCTGTCCCCTCCTCAATGTAGATGGGCAGTGGTGATTCCTCCATAGGATGAGGCACTGATGGAAAGTAATGAATTGTGGTAGTATTTGTCGCAAAGTGACTAAAATAAGATGGTCCCTTTCTTATCATTACAACTACATATGGCTGGTTACTATCACAAAGAGCCCTTTCTCAAAGTGGTCACCTCCTGTCACAGAGACTGGCCCAAGTCACGGCCTGAGGGGTTAATCCCCACCGAGCATTCACTGCCACAGGAGTCAACCCCCTTGGAACGGGGCCTGGGAGAGATCCCTGTCCTGGATGCTTCACCATCCTGCCATTCACTATAACCTCACTACTCCCATCCCTGGAGTTTAACTCGCTTTTGGAAACTCACACCGTTGTAGAAGCCAAGGGAAGCCAATGCACAGACAGGCACAAATAGAGTTATCGAGTCAAAGTCATAATATTTCATGCACAGAACCAGAGGAGAGAGGCTCTGGCGCTCAAAGCTTGCCGTTAGCTGTTGAAAAGCCACAGCAGGTGATGGAAGGCTGCACTGCAAATGGCCTCTGGACCACTGACTTTTCATTACTCATTTTAGAGTGCATGTATTGGACTTAGGAATTCTTCTCTGGGATACTGCAATCTCCAAGCAAAACTCTCCAAATCTGCACTGCGTGGTTATTCTGCAGCTTCCAGACACCGTACCGTCACTGCTGTAGGGTTTGTTTGGGTTCTTCTCTATTTGGGAGCTTCTTCCCTTAAAGGTGTTTTTGCTGCACCATTTCCCATTTATAATCTCTGGAAAGCATATGCTTCACAGGATTTTCAAGAGATCTGAATTTCCTACTCTAGAATGAAATAATAATGAGCTACAAATGTTGAAAATGTTCATACTCAAAATCCTTCTGGATTTTTTCCTTCTCTGTTACCTTTTAAAAATGATGATGTACCTTCTCAAAGATACAAATGCTTCACCTAGTCTCAGCTAGGATTCCCAGGAGCAGGGAAGGAGGATTCTTTAATCCTTTGTGGGGTATCCTTCACTTATTACTGGATTTTTTTGGTTTTGGATTTTTTTTGAAAGATTGTCTTATCCATAAAACCAGCCAAAGAACACTTGTGGTTTAAAGCTATTAAATAAAGCATCTAACAATGTTTCTGCTAGCAACACAACCAGAATAAAGAGTGTTTTCAACAGATGCTTGACTAGCAATGGGCATAATATAAACCCCACGCTGGTGCTTTGCAGGACGCAAAGGGCTGCCAGCTCCTGCCCTTCCGTCAGCCCACCCCTCGCTCACGCGGAAGGTGAAGGGAAGCACAGGGGAGAGGAAGAGCAGAACACGGTCGCCTACAGAACTACTGTTCAAGCCACAGAAATCATGGTCTACCGGGACGCCTTGCGCAAGCCACTTTTATCTAGAAGCTGAACTAACATTCCAGCTCAACAATAGCAAAAAAAACATTTGTTACCACACGGCATTTTGCTACATATTAACCAGCAAGTTGCTACGCAAGCATAATGGAGTGCTGCAATTCCAGATACACGTCGTTAAAGAAAAAAAATTGACTTATGGGAAATCAGCCTGAGGTGAGTGCTCGTGGGCTTGCCATGCCACTGGACACAGTACATGCTTGGAAGTTATGCAAAGCAGGCCCTGCATTGGGAACAATGCAGTCATTTTCCTTGCTAAGCTAATTTTGCATAAAGGCAATGAGAGTCTTCATCTATGCAGCCCCTTAAAACATTTCATCAGATTTATTTACTAGGAAGAAATACCAGAGCAGAGCTTCCTATACTACTCAACAGTTTTCAAAGCTGAGATCTGCAAAAAAAACCAGGTCGCTCGATGGTGTGGAAAAAAACCTGTTGTGTTTTTATGACATGCAGCTTTCTCAGTCCCACGAAAAATACTTCAACAGGCTCCCCCAGACCGAGAGCTAGGCTGGAGCCAAATGCTTTCACAAAACATTTGCAACAGTATTCACCAATGGCTGGTGGCACCTACTCTTACTTTAATGGGCATCACCATAGGTTGTAGAGAAGGCCTGAAATAGCTACAGGTTATTTGAGGCCAGGTACACGTACACACACTCTCTCTTACCCACACAGACACATGCACACATTTGCACACGTGCACACAACAAATGGCTCTATGGGCAGAACTTGGATTCTGTAGGATCCAAGGCAGAAAAGCTGACTTTTGTCACAGGGTTTGAGGATCAAGGACTCTGGGGTGCTGAATCAAGCTCTCACTTATGTGTCTCCTCAGCTTTGGGCAAACCATTCTAACATTATCCCTCCAGGATTTACACACCAACTTTATGGGCATACTGCTTAAATGTCTGCAAAGTGCTTTGCAACCTTTTCTAAACTCTGTGGTGATACACAAAGAAGAACTGCACAGACAGATTTAAGATATCAGTTGCTGAGCATTATTGCTGTATAACTACAGCCTAGTTTTACATGCTCTATGCTTGGTTTCTACAAACAGATGGTAAGTGTTAAGTATTTGAACGTTTTAATGAGCTTTTTAAGCCTTTTGTAATTTCATAAACAAGCATAAATAACACTTACATGAAGAAGAGTCTCTGCTGAATGTATTTTCTTTTCCTGTTTGGAAAAAAAAAAAGAGAAAAAGAAAAGGGGAAAATATTTTAAAGGAAAAAAAATGCGTCCAGCAAGATGTCAGACATGTTTCAATGTTACAATGCACTGCATTTCCTGAATTTCATCAGTAAATACTTCTATTTGAAGAACACCAAGACACTGAATGTAGACTCAATGCCAAAACAAGAGATCATTTCTTGTGAGTTTCATCCCATGTAGAACATCACAGGAGATATGACTATATCCATCTAAATAGCGGAAAATTACACTGCAGCAGTGAAATAAAACACAAATGCCATGTGATCTGGATCCAAAAATTTAAAAATAACAGAATTTTAAACTACATTCCAACTCAGAGAAAACCCCACGCTCAGTGTATGCGTTGTTCTCCAACCTATGGACATGGGACCTACACCAACACCCTGAAGCAGGGCCCTCCTGCTGCATTTTGGCACAGCAGGGTTGTTTTTCCATGCCAGTGCTCAAGCACTGGCTGCATTCAAACCCAGGCTGGGCAGCCACGGCAGCGAAGGCGTCCTTCGAGGCTGTGACAGTTCTGAGTGAGAGAGAACCACAACAGGAAACCCAGCAACTGCTACAATGTGGAACCTTCCCAGCAGGCCTCAACAGCCACCTCCTGCGCCCATGGGGCTGCCACCCTGCTTGCCACCCACCCCAGGCTTGGTGCCATTTGATTCACACTCCCCTTCCACCAGCCAAGCCGGTGGGTTTGGTGGATGCTCTTGGAACAGGGTTTAAGGCTTGCACTAAATGGCTTTTTGCTGGTGTAAATCTGAACACATTGAAAAAAAAGAGACTGACAGAAATACAGAAGATGCTGTCGGACACCAGCTGTGGTTTCAGAGTCATGGACTGGCAGCACAGCAGCCCTTCCAACAGCAGGTTTTTGGGGAAAAAAGGACAGTGAAGAGTGGCATTTAAATTAATTTCTACTATATTACCTTGTGTCAATATTAGCTACTATGTAAGCAATTTAAAGGGCTTTTCCTGAAGTTTACATGCCTTGGAATGATACTCAGCTCACACCAATCAATTAAATCCATGGTACTACAACAGCTGAGGATTCAAGTAAACAGGCATGTACGGAAGAAATTCAACAAATATTTAATCACTGCATTTTCGTCCTCCTGCTTTTCTTCTAAGGGCCAAGGACCCAACCCTGCAAGCAACTCCCCTAGAGCGGCATTTGAATAAATTTTAGTTCTGTATATAGAGCTCTTACTGGAGTAGACACAGGATTACTTTCAAAAAAAATAACCCTGATCCATTCTGGTCACGTAAATTAAGTTAGTGATGAAAAGAAGTCGAAGGCACTAATCCAACTGGGTAATCTATTCAAAGCTTCACTTCTTAAATGATCTACAATTTATTCATATGACCAATCAAATAAACATTACTTACAAAAGGCTGTAACTACCATGGCTTTCCCATCCTTTTTTATGTGTTGTAATATGGTTAAATTTAAAAGAAACTAATCAGCATAATCTTTTCAGAGTTGTTTGCCAGCATGATTACAACTCCAGGTAGGGCACCACTGCAGAGACTCCCCTTACTGGTGGAACTGGCAGCACTGCCATTGGGGCACTGGTGCAACGCTGCCCCACTGCCCACCGGGGCAAAATATGGGGCACTGGAAAACCTAGAAGGGGCAAAATTAAAATAATAGGGGATTGCTGTTAAACCTTGATGTGCATTGATGAAAATCTTAGGAGTATTGCTGCCTGGAAAGTGTCCAAGAGTCTCTTTGGAAACATCCAGCCCATAGGACCTGGCTGGAAGCCACTAAGATACACAAAGAGTATTGATTAAAAATCCCTCACTGAAATATTAGCGATGATTAGCTGTAAGACAAGATCCTCACCAGGGCTTTACAAACAGAACTCCACTCAGGCACAGGAGGTTTCCCAAGCACTCTGCAGCAAGAGCAAGCCGACCTAAAGTGTCTTCCTAGTTTTCCAGGGTAATGTGGCACCTCTTTTCTGCCAGCATTTCACACTGACTGAAGCCTCCTGCCACTGCCCCAACATTTCATCTCTGACATGAAAGCAACCCACCCAAAAGCTTCACATTTGAGACTATCAATGAAGAGTTGCATGCCAAATTTTTTTCCTGGTTGCACAAAAGAAAATAAAACAGAACTCGGTAGCATTTGAAGGATTCCAAATTTCTACCGGATTCCAGACCAAGACTCCTAAGCAAACAAACCAAACACCCCAGGATTTGGATGCAGCACCTCCGAGCACACATCCACCTTCTCGGGGCCTACAGGTATCAGGAGGCCACCTGTGACCTCGTGCTTTTTGCCAAGTATGACAGAAAATAACCTTCTCAGCGCGCGGCGAAAGAAGCAGGTTAATAAATGACAGCAAGAAGCGGCCTTTCCTCTCCCGGCCGCGGGGTCGGGGTCCCCCCGGCAGCACCAGGCAGGAGAAAGGTGTCTGTCGCCCTCCAGTGGGACCTGCTTTAGTGCACCAAGGCGGGAGAGGTGGGAAAGGGAAGGCACAGAGGTGAAAGGCAAATACAGAGAAAAATGAAAAAAAAAAAACCAACATGCAAAGCAGATAAGAGACAGTTGAAGCGGAAGCAGGAAGATACTATCTCTGAAAGTACCAAAAATAAAGTTTCCGGTGTTAGTTTAACCAGGGCAACACAGAAATCCTCCCTCTGCACTCGTGCTTCAGACGAGACTTGGTCGGGGTGAGGGACACCGTCATTGTCACGCTGCTGGCTGCCTCAGCTGCTCACACATTTTGCTTAAAAAAACCCTCAATAACCTTCAGGGAAACCTTTCCATAACACTTGTGGCAAAGGTAGGCAATGCCAGAAAGCAGTCAGCTCGGCTGAACGCAGACCCAGAGGTAAACACCCGGCTGTCAACAACCATCAGAGTTCTCACCAAAGCCTCTCCCACCTAAATTCCACAGCAGCAGGTTTTGACGGGCTGATTTACCCTCAAACCTAAAGCCATAAAATCTAAACCGGTAGCAACTGTCATCCGAGCCCCGAATAACACAGCCGATGACATGTGCCCCGTCAGGACTGCTTCACTGTTTTGGTAGTCCAAAACTCAAAACATTTTCATATGCAAGCAATAAAATAAAAAATGCAGTTACCAAAATAGCACTATCAACGTAACCAGCTCCTCTCAGCACATTTTCTTAATGCCTTTCCCAATACGGTTAAAAAACATGGGAACTAATAAAAAACCTCCATCTTTACACCTCGGCACAAACTGTGCTGGAATAAGCATATTTCTTCATGTTTATCTGGATCCTCTCCCACTACTGCTTTCTTATTTTTTATTTTCATCCGTGCTTCCCTTTAAACATAGCTCTCATTAAACAGCAGAAATCAGCTTTTACAATTTCTAAATACCAAGTTTTGCCACTCTTGGAGCTGCCTAAGGACAACACAGCTTGCCTTCAGAGTCATAAATAACACATACTCTGCACATTTCTTCGCCTGGGTGAAATAAATTCTCCCATGTTCTTATATGGAAACCTTGTGAGTCCTCCCACATACTGCCTGGTACAATATCAGGCAGCGATGGGCATTCATTATCTTAAAGCCAGCGGGTGAATTCTGGATACAAGTTACCCCCAGACGAACCCAGGATTACCACCCCTTCGCACCGCACTGAGCTCGGTAACATGACCTGTGCAGTCCCTGTGTTTTATTTCCAAGCCCCATCACTACTTTGATTTCAGCATGTCAAGGACCCACAAAATAAATGGAAAATGAGGGGAATAAAAAGAAAAATAAGGGAAATAACAAGAAAGCAGCAGCAGCGGTATTACCCACCAGGTAGGCCCATTAGCATCAGATGTAGCATTGCCTGTACCAGTCCCTTCACTCGAGGTTAGCGTACGGCAGACAGAGAAAACACAGCGGAGAGGGGTGGGAAGGACAGAAAAAATGGGCAAAAATAGCCGGGGAGAGAAGCGTGCGCCGTCGATGTGCTGGAGGACCGCCAGAGGGGAATGGCTGAGAACGTTATCGCCAAAAAAAGTTAACGCAAGGTGTGTGGGGGGGTGTTGTGTAAATAACCTCTGGGGAGGAAAAACACCGCTGGGGTAATGGGAGAGCTGGGGAGGAGGGGGCTGGAAGGAGAAGGATGAATTAATAAATAAATGGAAGGGAGGAAGGGAGAGCGCGCCCGGGAGCACTCCGAGTAGAGGCGGACAAAGAGAGGACGATGCAGCCGCCACCGGCCCGGCTCGGTTCGGCTCCGCTGGGCGCGGAGCGGCCGCCCCTTTGTTCGCCGCGGCAGCGAGGGGCGATCCGCGCCGCTCCGCGCCAGCCCCGCCACCGCCACCACCGCAGC
>VZTI01003883.1:1322878-1392461 GCA_013397865.1 Struthidea cinerea | reverse complement strand
GGCCCACGTCCCGCGGCTGCCGCGGCGGGCAGGGAGCGGAGCGAGGGCTCCCGGCCGCTGATCTGTTCTCGGTATTTTTCATTTTCGTACATGTTTTTGATCGTTATTTTTTATCTTTAGACAAAGAGTGCCCTTCTCACAGACAAAGCATCCCACGGCGCTGTCACTGGCGATGCCCGGGCCCTGGTTCTGATCATCCGCGGCCACTTTTCCCTCTGCCCCCCACCCCCCGGGGGACTGAACTCTGGACCCGGTGCCGCTCTGCCAGGCTTTGGGGACAGGTTTGGTCCCGCAGCCGTCTGCTGCTGGGGGAGGTGACACGGGAGCGTGGCCTGGCAGGTGCCTGGGAGGCTGGGATCTCCCTGCTCTGTCCTGCAGCCTCCCTAAAGCGCGATCCCCGGCACCGGAAAGTCCCGGTCGCAGCTGGAGAACAAAGTACGGCCGGGGCGAGCGGCGGGGAAAATGTGCAGGGCAACGTTTTGTTTTGTGTCGGGTTTCACGGAACCGAAAGCCGGTCCTTCTCCCGTGCAGGCGAACGGGTATATGACTCAAACATGTCCTTGCTCTCCTACCTGCATCCCCTCTGGTTTTCTTAATGAAAGGATACAGCAGCAGACAGAGTCGCGAGGCATTTTCATTATAACCCCTGCTGAAGACTTAGTGAGATCCTCCGTACTGCAAAATACCATTTGCATTGTGGGAGTACAGTCGTGGTGAAAAGGAGATTTTGGGCCATCTGTGTTTCGCAGAAGTCCCGCTGTGCTAACCTTGCACTGGGAACAGCAGGGACGGACCAAAGGAGAGTGAATAGTCCCCACAGTTCTGCTCTCTAGGTTTTCCCGGATACAAGATGCTACCTTTCTACACCACAAACTAGGACAGCAGTTACTGGGAGACCACCTCCGGAGCCCATCGCCTGTGCATAGGCTGCTGGGGGATCAAATTCCATCACAGCAGCCTCCAGGGAGGTCTCTAGAAAAGGCGATTTCCTTAGCTGGTTCTTGCAAAAGCTGCACCATTTTGCACACTTTTTGATGGCAATACAGGATGCCAAAAACAATGTCACAGTCACACAGCCGATTTTCCCTTACTCCAGTGCATTCTGTGATTTTCAGTATCTGAGCTGATTTGCAATGTAAGTAGGTTTTTAGCAGAAAACCAGATACAGATATAGGATGTATGCAGCTAATTGATGACATCTCCACTGAACAGCCTCATTTAAACTCATAACGATGTAGTCCATGCTGCCACCTACGTCTTCTGATTCAGGTTTCTTGTGTACTGCAACTTCGATTTGTAGGCATCCTTTGCAGAGGGCACCTCACATTTTGTGAAGCTCTGCGAGGGACCACAAGCACAGGCGGCTCTGGCTGCACTAGGGAATGAAGCAAAAGGTTTCTCACCGGCTCAGCCACTTGTTTGGTTGCAGTGAGGATGCCTCGATGCAGATTAGGAACCAGCAGTCACATCAGTGAAATGTAAGTAGCGGCCGGAGCCTTGTCTGTGTGAAGGATCCTGCCAGCACAGCTGTACCACTGACAGCAGTGGAATATTTTGCTCAAGTTCTCTAGAGGAATCAAAGCCTGTATTTTGTCTCTGGCTCTTTCTTGTTCTGTTGCTCCTCACTCATTAAAAGTCAGCCACGCAAAGCACATGGTTGCTCTCTGTGGTTAAAAAAAAAAATGTTTGGGGTAAAAGACCAACGGCAAAGCTGTTTTGAAGTCAGACACATGTAAACAGTACCTGGAACTAAGTATAATAATAATAATAACAATTAGTCATTTTGTGTCATAAATATGCACATTGCTGTCTGCAATTTCATTGTGAGACAACACAACTTCTGAGAATGTGCCTGATGAATATTTGGGGGAACTCTGCCTTCAGCTGCAGTGGTGTATGGCAGCACTAATGCCTTTGGCTTCTCCACTCTCTTATGTAACTGAAATCACAAGTTAGAGCCCAAATTACAAAGCATAAGCATGTGTGTAATATTAAGCATACAAATGGTGCCTGAAATTACTATCCTTTTCATGTAGGTCTGTTTTTAATCTGTTAAAATTTTTGCTTCTGCAGCTTTATTGATTTCAGTGTGCACTGATGCTGCTCATAGCGCGATCAAACCTAACCCGTTAAAAACCTCACTGTGAAGACATTAACCCAAACCTAACTAAGGCCAAAATTACTCTGGTTACAGGTAGGTGGAGTTCAAATGACTTTTATACCTCGAGTGTATTGTATATTAAGATGCTATAGCAAGCAGAACACCATATCCCTGTGGCTGCTTTGGCAACCAGTCAGAGTGGCAGGTTTTTGCACCCCAGCCCAAGGCATGGGTTTGCCATCACCTTCCTTTGAGTTTCCCCTCTTTCTCAGAGACTATTTTTGCCATTACGATGCTGATCTGCTTGCTGGAGTTTTAAGGTGTCGGATGCTGATACAGCGAGTGCCTCTTGTATCTGTTTAATCCGATAACATAACTCTTTTTTAATCTCCACGTCTGGGTCACAGGGTTTAAAAAAGACACTGGGCCAAATCCCCAGCTTGGCTACAACGTGTGGAAATCTACTGAGATGGCACGAAAGTCAGGAGAGATTCAGTGTATTTGCACCCAGGTAAAGAGGTCTCGAGGGGCAGGGATGTGAGTGCCAGATTTCAGATGGATGAATATTAACTCGAGGGTATGGCAGAGCTAAGTCAGGTTTCCATAAGGTGAGGTGGAGGGAGGGGTATTACACCAGGACCTAAACCATGCTCATCGGCAAATTCTCATTAATTTTTAAAGGAAAACAGATTAAATATTTTTTAATTTTTCAGGAGAAACCTTGTTTTTATTGTCTGACTGCTAGAGGGAGCATGATGTTTCATGGACTCAGGACCAAGACAGGGCATGGACAAAGAGGAGATTTTGCAGGGATTGGGAAGATTTTACATATAAACATTAAAATTTTAAAAAAGCAAAGTTCATCCCAGCATGAAGTCCAGCAGAAATACAGGAGAGAAATGGACAGCACTGTCTCCAAAGGATTGTGTAAGCAAGAATGGCTAAAAGATGGTCTGAATAAGTCCATTGCATTAATGATTTTCTAGACATGAATTTCCTATACCAAGTTACATGGGGTCAGTCTTTGGGGTTCCCCTGTGTAGCAGAGGATCCTGAGCCTGAAAAAGGGAAGCAGATTTTGTAAGGGATTTGCATGTCATGGAGTGACTCTGGATTGCAAATTTTAAGCATTACTAAATTGGGGAATAAATCGTCGCTATTGCTGTTACATACCAGGATATCTCACTAATCCACACAATCCACTAAGTTGCTGTAGTTTTAGTCTGTGTTTATTTTAGATGAAATTATGGCCTTGACAGTTAATTTTTCTTACATTATCCATATAAATCATATATAAATAAGATAGCAAACAGAAATCAAAACATGACCTGTGTTTTTGGTACACTCCCCATCATGTGAACCTGCCAGTGATAGAGCCCTGCACCAGTTTACAAGTCAAACACGAAGGCAATGAAAAACCACAGGTCTTCTTGAAAAGTGGCCAATTGGCCTTAAATTCTCTTGCTTTAATGCTCTGGGTGGCCTATTTTGCTTATATTTGAGACTGCCTAGCCATTATGGGATTGCCTGCACTGGTCCTTTCCTTACACCAAGCTAATTACAAATTAACTTGAGGCACTTAAGGCTGAGAGGCTGGAGCTGGTCCTTTCTGAACACCGGTTGAGTTTGGAAGTGCCTGTTGCTTTGCAGGGCCTGATTCCTAAAGTGAGGGGCAAACACAGAAGAACCAAACAGCCTGGAACCAAAGTGGTCACACTGGCTTTTGAAAAAAGTGAGTGTCTCAAGTTAATTGACAGTCAGCTACCTGGAAATAAAAACGTCTCATATATCCAAAGGTTTTCACTGGGATTTTCAAGACCTCCTGTGCAATTTAAAATCCTTGAAAGGAATGCACTATAGAATGAAAAATATAAGTATTATTAAAGAATGTCTCTGAACTGAAAGCCAGCCAGTTTCATAAAAACGAGCTAAAAAAGCAATAATAGGTACTGTGTCTCCTGCTGGATGCTGTATGAACCGTATGTTTTGCATTCTGGACGTCACTCTAAAGCAATGTTTTTTTCTTCACTATTGTTGTTGGGAAGAACAGTAGAAAAACTGTGCATAAATGAGATTAAAGTAATCTAATTAAAAAAATAAACAATGTGCTTTCATCTTCAATTCATATCCAGTCATTTGGGATCTAACTTAAAAAAAAAGATAAAAATTCAGAAATGCAGAAAGGATTTTGGAGGACAACTGTTTCCCTTTAAGATTAATGATAAACATACTTGTGTGTTCAAGGGAGAATAGATCCAGTGTTATGTAACAGGATAAAGAAACAAAATCCTTTTTCCTTAAATTACAATAACCAGTATGTGTGTGGATTTTAGTCAATCACTGAAAATTCAGGAAACCCATTTTCTTTCACAATTGCATTCCACATGCTAAAATTGACATCTTCTAACTTTTAAACAGAATCACAATAATTAAAGACAAAAAAGATTTGTTTGTTGCTTTTGACCACACTTTGCCAGTAGAGTGTTGCTCCCTAGGGAAAATTCTGTGGCACTTGCACTGTGCAAAAATCCAAATATGTGCTCATCTTTTTATTTTATGTGCCATTAGCAAATCCAGTTATTGCACTTCCCAGTTGTTGGTTTCTTTGTTTTTTCTTTTTAATCTGATTACCTAGTACTAGATATATGGTAACTTATCTTTTTAATAATTTTTTTTTGCCTGAACTAACTATTACATAACAGTTCTTATAAAATCTTGCCATGCCTGCCTAAATTTGCCAAAATCAGGACAGGATCAACAGGTAATGGATTTTTTTGATTGTTGGCATTGTTCTTTGCCGGCTCAATCATATAAAACTTACTAAAAAACCACCCAAGAAAATAATTTTCTACCATAGAACCTCCATTTTTCCACTTCTGTATTTTACAGAAGCACTCATACCAGAATTTCTGCATCAGAATTTGAAGCATGAAGTTCCTCTATCACATGAGTTCAATTTTCCAAAAGAAGGCGAATGACATTAATAACCAAGATATAAGCCCTGAAAAGGCTAAATCGCTGAATGTACTTGCTGNAAAAAGAGAAAACGCTAAAAGTTTTTGTGGGGAAAAAAAAAAAAAAAAAAAAAAAAAAAAAGACTTCTTGTTGGATCTAATTCTGGATTCACTGTCTGACACAATGCAGAGCAGTTGGGATTTTCATAGAAAGGCTCTGCTGAGCTCAGGTGATGTTCACTCGTGCATGGAGAAGCTTGTGTGTGCTTTGCTGAGCGACTCCAAGCTTTGTCTGCGGACCAAAGTAAACACTGCTGATGTTGGCCCGTCCTTGCACATGTCCACACTCAACGCTTTCAGTCCTGAAAGCAAAGCTTCTCATCTGGGCAGTTTAAGTGATATTCCCTCACCGGACCAAGTCCTCTGTTAGCACCACTCCAGTAGCACAAGGTGTGCTTGGAGATGGTGCAAATGGTGAATATGCCTCTTTCCCTGCTGATAACACACCTGCCATGCTGCAGCTAAATATTCTGCTGCTGCACGGCCTGCAGAGATTTCCTGGGCCGCACAAGCACAACTGGTCCTGCCAAGTCAAGGTGGTTACATGGGTGCAGAAAATGGGATGTGGAATCTGGGAAGTCACAGGAGATGCAAACTGGGGGACAGGGAAGAAGTTATGGCAGACCCATTCTGAAAGCTATAAAAGGTCAGCAGAGTCTGAGGCTGCCCTGCAGAACCACTTCCATTTCCATTGGGAGCTGTTTATCGAGCTGGGCAGGCTTGACCTAACCATATCCCAGGTGACAGTGGACATCACAGTGGAAAATAGTCCAAAAATGTATGGTGGTGAGCTTGCTGAGGCCGTCGAGCCTTCATGACTTACACAACAGATCCAGAAAAGCTGATGGATTAAACTCATCAAAGAAGAAGAAGAAGAGTGATCACTTGAGTGAATTCATACATTCTCATATTTCTTTCTATTTGCTTATGGGTCCCTCTGCTCCCTTCCCTCTCAAAGTGATGGTGAAACAGTTATGAGGAGGGTATAATTTTCAATTACTTTGTTTATTCTGACAAATTACATTGGTAGATATAGGCAAACACTGGGAGAGAATACTGTAAGAAACAAAACGATTCCCAAATGCATGCTTGTACAAGTTCAGACAGATAGAATTTCTAGCAAGGTGAATTTATGCACTGCAAGCAGAGAAAGCGCTTCAAATGCCTAAGTGTCTATAAAAAAGAAGTAATTTAAAATGAACCCTGCAAGCTATCCAGCAACTGCTCATCCAGTTATATGATTTTAATTAACAGAACTGGAAAGCAAGCATATAATATAAACTTAAAAACACAGCGCTTCGGTTTTCCAGCCTACCAGCCCAAATGCAAAACAAATTGCTCGCATCTGGTGGCAGGGAGGCAGAGCTGGCGGCGGGAGCCCGGCCGAGTGACGCAGCAGCATCCGCCGCGCTGCCCACGGAGGGCGGCCCAGCCCGCGCCCGGCACGTCCCTGCCCGCCGTCCCCTGGCGCAGCCGGGGCACAAACACTTGGAGCATTGCCTGCGTGCTCCGAGGAGATGCCTGGGCTTCCACCTCCGCTGGCAGCGTGTCGCTCCGTGAGGCAGCAGTGTCACTGAGGGGACGCCGGCGGCTCCCCGGCCTGGGTGACCTTGAGCCTCCCCAAGCAGCTACCTTTTCTGGACCTTTGGCACGCTCCCAAGTGATCTCTCAGCCGGAATCTCCGCGGCCTAAAATAAATTCAGCAATATTCACTGCGGCATCCCTGCAGTTCTCTTTTGGGATACCTGATGCTTATCTCCCAACCTGGGCAGAGACTGGTTTTGGAAAGTTTATCTGGGTGCAGCAACACCACCAAGCCAGCAGTGCATCCTTGCAGAGAGTGATTTCTGCCTGTCTCTCCCAGCCAGAGCAATCAGCTTTGTTGTCTGTACATGAAAAGGGGGGAAAAGGGAGAGGGTGGAATAGGCTCAGCACGAAGCACAAAATATGCAGACTTGGGCCTCTAAATCTCTTTGGCCAATGCTAGTCAGCTCTGATTTGTATCAAAGCCCAGTATTATCACTTACTGATTATTAAGTGTGCCACAAACGGTTAATATTTTGTGAACAGTTGGTCACAGGCTGCTTGTAGCACTGAGCAATTGTCTCTTACTCTCTGTATCAGCCAAAGTCCTCAAGTTTTCTCCTTTTTACTCCTGCAAGTTTGCCCATTGGGCTCATTAAGTTCACAGAGAGAAGTGTGAAAATCTGCTTCTAGACTCCCACAGTTTCCTTGGGAAGCACATCCCAGCAAACTGTGGAGCAGCCAAAGTGGGTTTGGGATGCCCTCGGCACTCACAAAGACGCCCTTGACCCCTGTTGCCCCATAGCAAGTGCTGCTGGAGGCCGTCGGCGTCATGGAGGAGCTGCATGGCCAGGCTGGGCTGTGGCAGCGACCAGGCATCATCCAGAGCAGCAGGGCCTGGGACTGCCTGATGACAGAGCTGAATAAATCACAGAGCAGAGGCACACAGGGGAGGGTGTGGTGGACCCCTGGGAGCTTTTCCATCCAGTGCCTCTGGAGGTCCTGTGAAACCATGTGGAGAGCGGTATGGAATCTATCAGGCACATCCACTGGCCTGCTGGAGCTCAGGACACAGGCACCGTCTCCAGCCAGAGCAGAGGACACTGTCACATGCCCACTCCACCTGGCTTCAACTCAGGTTTCCCCTTAAGCTGAATTCATGCCACCCCAGAGCTCTTTGCATGTGTCACTGACTGAATTTCGCTTCCCTACTGCGAGACTAAGCTCCCAGTTCTCCCAGTAAGATACAGGTTTAAATATAGGTCATGTCTCTGCTGTTCTCCACCAGCAAAACAGCTGTTTGCTCTAAACATGAAGATATTTTTGTAAGAGCAAAAGCATGAATTATTTCAAACTTGCCTCGGGATGACTTTTCAAGGGTACTGCGGAGACTGTTTCCACAACAAAACGGGAGCTCTTCTCCTGCTGAATTGTTCATGTTACTTTCATGAATGCTAGAAAACAGGCTGGCTTTTTTAAAATGTCAGCAGGTACCTGGAATGGGAATTTGTTTCCATAAACCCTTTGGAAGCTGTTGTTGTTGATGTTGTCTAATCTGACCAAAAGTTCAATTTGGCAATTTTTATTAAGCCTTGCTGTTAGGTATAGGCAATTAGCTTAACAAAATATCAGATAGGATCTCTGCTGTGTTTGCAATGCCTGTTGCTCTGATCCTTACCTGGTGGGAAATGGCTTTGGAGGAGCACAGCCACATCTTTGTAGCTGTTTACATCACATTTCTGAGAGAGCTCCACCCTGCTTTCCCCATTTGTACTTTGTTTTTCATGAATAAAGGTCATGGCATTGGCATCACAAAAAAATATTGTTGCTGTAGAAGGAATTCAGCTGTACCCTCTGGGTAATAAACAGTAATGTACTCCAAGGCTGGCAGGGCAGCAATCAGAGATGGAAGAAAAGGCCAAGACCCATCGAGATCTCTGCAGACCTCCAGCATCCCACAAGTCAGCTGTCTCCCTGCCTGTGCTGGGCTGCTGCAGACTCTGCATAGTCTCTAATATTTTGCCCGACCTAGATTTAGGCATCTCCCAGCTGTTGGCAGTGGGTCTGTTGTGGGTACCTGCCTCCCAGCCAGTCACAGTACTGGAATTTTTTGTCTAATAGTCAAAGGGCATTTTCTCTGCAACAATGTCATACATGAGCCCAACACTCCCTGTGTTGGTGGCCTGGGGACATGGTTACCAGATGTAGTTGCCAACCACTGGTTGCCCCTGCTCTGGAGTGCTCTCCAAGGAGGTGCTGTGGCCAAGGCATGCTGTTTAGTCCACTGGTTGTGTGAGACTCTGAGCTGGCTGTAGCCCACAAAACATTTTTTTAGCCATGTTGTATGTAGATCAGGAAATAAATGTATGGGAACTACCTCCCTTGATTCAGCTATAAAGTAAATGAGATGTCTCACATGTTTCTGTATTAACATCCACACTGACCTTGGTGTTTGTGCTCATGTCAAAATCACCACTTGTCTTTTGGCTCAAAAGCCATTCTTGTAATCTTTTGTTATGTGTGAGGCTCTCAAGCTCTCTGATGTTTTCTCGTCCTTTCAGTCTGCCAATACTTTCCAGCAAGGTGATATTTTAAAAAAACTGCAATATTCCAGGAGTAATTTCGTCACCAGTGCCTGTAGAAACACTCCCCTAAACTTATGGTCCATGGTTTTATGATTCTCTGGGCATGGACCAAAATCTCAATTGTTCTGAGAATATGAGGGAAATGAGGAGAAGTTGATGCATTATTGCTACAGCCAAGGACACAAAACAGCCAACAAGGAAAAGCTCAACATCAAAAGCATTGGGAATACTTTTAGCAGGAACACTGCTCAAACTATTCCCAATTCAATAGAAAGCATATTGGGGAAAGATCTCCAGGTTAGGCAGACCTTGAACTTTCTTTCCCAGGATCACACCACTTGAGTAGCAAATCAAATTCTACAGAAATAGTTGGGGATTTTATTAGTAAACAGTCTAGAGGTGAATTCCTTGGTTTTTCTCAATTTGATATGTTTGAAACAGAGAGTTGTCTGAATAATAATTAATACTTGTTTTTACACAGTGCTTTAGCATAATCCCAGAAATTATAATGTAGGGAGTGTAGATCTTCCTTGTTACGAAGCCCTCAAGATTCCTGTGGCAACAGCCAGGAATCAGATGAAATAGAAACAATTAATAAAGTATTTCATCATTAAAAATTTTTCCAACACTGGAAGATTTTGCAAATCACCCAGCAGGTTTTGTACATCCTCTGGCATTTGAAATTTTGTCAATAATGAAAGCTAAATGAATGTTGAATGCAAGTATAAGGCTTAAAACAATGTCACATGGATGTCACATGTTAGTATGCACAAAAATAGTATTTTAAGGGAGTTGTTAAAAAAATCAAAATTGATTTTTTTGTAAAGCAATCTCCTCTTGATTATCAACAGACTTAAACGCTGCCTCAAAGAGGTTCTAAGGCCATCATGCTCCTATTTTCCCTTAGCATCGACTAAATAGTGGTTGAAGTTACATCCCTATTTAAGGTTTCCACATCTCTTAGTACTTTGCATTGTATTTCCTCTGTGAAGTTTCCTAACTTCTGCTAACCGTGCAGGCCTGGGAGGCCTGCAGAGCACATCCACATTCTATAGGAAGTGGTTATGTTGTTGCTCTAGCAACCCCAAATCAGGACTGAGTAAGCAGAGGTGCTGCTCAGCAGAGAAATCACACAAATGTCTGTACATCCTCACTGCTATTAAGAACGGAGGCAGCAGTTACCATGATCAAGCCTAATACCTTTCAAGGAAATTGCAATTCTCTCTTTTATTCCTCCCCTGTGTTTTAATTTGATACATTTCTATTCCTGGTGCTGCTTGCTGCAGCACACTCTCCATGACGGGGGAGCCGTTCTTTCCTTTGCTCACCGTGTCCCCACATAGGAACTCAGGTTGGGTAACGAATCCTTTGTGACTCTGCAGCAATGTAAAGGGAGAAGGATCTCGCCCACTGGAGAATCCAGGTCCTCTTTTTCTTTACACTGGAGCTGACTGCATTTTGGAAGAAGGAAATTAATCCTTTTCTTTTTTTTCTAAATGTGAAGCTCCTTTAATTCACCCTTTTAAAACATTTGGGGATTATCTGATGAAAAGTCCTAAAGAAACACAAGGCATCCCTGCTGCTTGGGTTGCAAAGCTAAGGCTCAAGCTCTGAAAAGAGAAGTGTGAGAAGTGTGCTTAGAACAAAGAGGTTTTGAACACAAAAACAAACCGTGGCAATGCATGCTGACAAACACTTCATCTGCCTGCTGCCATTTATATTTTTTATATATCCATGGAGTACTGTCGAGGGCCTTGGTCACCTTGACCTGTTGCCAACACAAGACTGTTTAAGCTTTCTTCAAAATTAGTCCCTGCTGCCACTCAGGTATTTTTTGCTGTTGCTTGTGTTTGTTATTCATCTTTGGATTGTTTTCAGTCTGAAAGCATCTTTCTAGTCCCAGAACTGTACAGAATATATCAGCCAATCCTCTAGGGGCACTGAAAGAAAGTCTAAAACTCCCTCCCCCACGACTCTTACATGGTCAACACATATCCTTTTGATTTCAGACCTTGTTTTGGGTCTACATAAGAAAGGCTTTGACATCTTTAATCGGGTTTGGTTGTTTTTTTCCCTTTAGTTTTGATTTCTTCCAGTTTTCTGGATAGATTTCACACAACTTGCCACCACAGCTCTAGAGGACAATAAAATAATGTATGGGAACTCCTCCAAAGTACGTGTTTGCAAGGAGTGCTATGCCAGGAACATCATTGCCAGAGTCCCAGTAACTAATCCAGAGCCGATGCCATAACTTTTATGTGTACCAGGGGCACTGAAACCCATGCTGAAATACTTGGCAAGTCTGCCCTTAAACTAGGATATATTGTATTGATATTGGCTGTGACCAACCACAACATTCCTTGGTTTTGAGGTAGTATTTCTGAAGGGGGAGGGTTTGCAATGCCAGTTCTTGTCATATGTTTTCCTGTCTTACCCTATCTCCAAGCCCAGCTAATCTGATGATATCCAACTGTCCTAATGAGCTGCATCTACTTCTAGGCTGAAGCGTTGACAGCTGCCTGTTCTATTGCCAACAAAAACTTCTGAGACAACTGTATCTCATTCCTGCAAGTACGCAAATCGCTTCGTTTCTAGCACAAATATAAGATATAATGATATTTCTTTTTGTTGATCCAGGTCTAAAAAGAGGTGTGTGAAAAATGCGATCCAGCACTCAATTATTTCCTCACGTGCAGTTAATCCCTCATCTGGAAACAAGGTTTATGTCTATTGGTTACAGAGAAATCAAGGGCTCATGTCCTTTACAGCAGACGTACAGTCACACGGGCTAAGGTCAGTGAGAAGGACATGTTCCTCCAATTAATGTTGGCATGTGTTTATTTATATTTTTATACATTGGTAATTCTTCCATTTGCTGTTCTTGGATTCAAAGCTCTTGGCAAGAGCTTCAGCTTGTTCTTATTCACATAGGATCTAATGCACTTAAATCTTCACCACCACCTTTACCACCTCAAGCACACGGGATTTGCTTTCTTACCCAAAGCTGTTGGACCCACAGACTCATCAACCTTTCCTTCCCCTGGACTGCAGGTCCAAAGCCCAGAAACTGGGTAACAAGTGAGACCAGGCTCCCAACGAGCCATTAAAAACTACTCACAACCTCTGGATAGAAAGCTATCTAAAACAGAGACTGAATTTGCAGGATAAATTTTGTCTTGGGGGACTACAGTGTCCACAGCAATAATAGACAACAATCCCCAGACAAAGATGGAAAGGAAACACACAGAAACACTGCTTTTGATCCAAATGAAGTCAGAATAAATAGAAGCAACAGCTCCAGTGACAGCTGATCAGGGCAGCTCATCTCCAGGCAGAAATAATAGTTCTCATAGTCAAAAGAAAAACCCATGTCTAACCTCTGCCCCTAATAAATTTTATGACTTGCCAGATTCCAGGAATCATAGAAAACACTATTGAGCTGGGGCCAAGGGGCAGAAAATCTAGGGGAAGCTCATCTTGTCCTGGCAAACTCTTGTAGCAGCCCAGGTCACCTCTGTGGTCTCTCCTATGCCAGCCTTTCACACTGTTTTCACAGCTGAAGGTAAGACCCATTCTTCAATTCAGCTTTGCCTCAGTAAGTTCCTCACATGCACACAAGCTCAAAAACTCAAGACTCTTGCCTAGGATAAGGCTGGGAAAGAAGGAGAGTTTGTTATTGTTCTAAGGGGTTTATTTAGGTTTTTTTTTATTAATTCTTGGGATATGCTCAAACACTGCAATGGTTGAGACCATATAAGTAGCTAGATTAGAGAAACAGACATAACAGTGTTACTGGATACAGAAATAACAGCCATTGCCAGTTCCATGGGAAGAGAGGACAAATGAATAAACATCGATCATACCATCTGAAACCACCAGGCTTGGAAAAGCCTCTTTATTTTAGGAAAAATCCACTGAAAGATGCCAGGGCAAGATCTGGCATCTGACTTTTTCTCAGGAGTATAACTGCCATTGAGGAAGAAAAGGATTTTTGAGGATTTATAAATCCAGGAACCTTCTATGCCACTATCTTTTAGCCAGTAAGCTCTAAGGACAAATGCAAGGGTTGGTTGGTTTGGTAGGGCTTATTTTTGTTTTTATTTTAAATCTGTAGTTTTCCCTAAGCTTTTTCTCCGAATGTTTTTTGTGATGAAAAATTGCATGCCATCCCAGGATGATGTACAAACTGAATGCAAAGGCAAGCAAAATATCCAAACAGGTCTAACTCTCGGTGTCTCTTGAGTACAAGACGGTCTCACCTCTACAGGACCTTCTCCACTGTTAGCAGATCCAACACACCATCAAGAAGGCAGGGAAAAATTCAAAAGGAAATGATAAGTATATATGGACTGAATGTCAGCGCAGCTATGCTGTAAGTTCTATCCTAGCCTATGGGGCCAGAAAGGTATTTTCAGCTCCTGGTGTTATTTACGAAGATGTTTCTGAAGGAACACAGAATGTGCCATTTTGGGGAGGGAGGAATTGGCTTCTTGAGGATTACTCAAAACTTATTAAATAAGAAGCTTTCTGTATTTCCTCACAGCTGGAGACCAATCATTGCGACACAGATAGAAAAGCTGGAGGCTGCAAGAAGAAAAATTCTCTGATTTAACTTGAGTTCCTTACACACACAACTGGTGTGTGCAAAATGTGTCCAGGTTCTGTGAAGTGTGAGATACTGAATATCTCTGTCTGCCTCAGCAATATTTGGAGTTTTGCATTGAGCTGAGTGCTCAAATCCCAGAAGGTGGCATTGGGAGGCCAATCCTTTGGGACATCCTTGGTGTCAAATTCTTTGAGGATACTTGAGTAGACTAAGTGCATCACAGTGAGGTGGCATTTACCTTCTATAAAGCATGAAGAAGACCATATGTTATAAAACCGTGCTCGGCTTTGGTTTCCTCAGTAAAAGAAAAATATTAAAGTATAAATCCAAACATAACTGCAGTGAAGTTTTAAGAGGCTTGAGGTACTGATTCAAGATGGGGATGCCCCAAATACACATTAAGGGTGAAATTCTGGCACCATGAATATCAGCAAAAAATCTCCTGGTGGCTGCATTAGAACTGTGTCCATACAGTTTATCCAGACAAAGACAGTATAAACACCAGAGGCTCAATTGTCCCTGAGCTAACAGAGCTCAGTTGTTTAAGCGCAGGAAATGGCCCACCCTTTTCCCACCTTTGTACACCCAGGCGGGGGTCAGACACAGTGTAGCTGCCACAAGGGCAAGGCTGATCCTAGCTAGTGTCTGACATAGGCAGGGGGATGGCAGAGCTGCTGCCCTGGAGCTCTGTCAGTGACTGCAGAGGTGGCACAAATGGGAAGAACGAATGGTCAATCTGTGAAAACGCCCTGTGGGCAAGCAGACACATTCTACCAATTGTCTTGGAGAAACTGGCTAAAACCACTGCTCAAGACACAGTTTTCTTTCTTAAAGTCAATGCTCAGGTGAAAAAAAGGTTCCAATAGTTTCCCTTAATAGTCTCCTTATATGGGGAATAAGTCCAAGGAAACTAAAGCACTACTGTCATTGACACAACACAATCCCACCTCCTTCCAGTATCTTTTGCTACCATAACAGGATCCTGAAGTAGTTGTTTTTAGTTCAGGATTAGGATGATTTCATCCTTCACATTCATTATCTGAATAAACGAGTACATACTTTTCTCATTCTTCATATTTGTCTTGATTATTCACCTTTGGTAATGGAACATGTAACAGGAGTGGGAAGGCATGAGTTCACTGCTGGGGAGTGCCTCTGCAGGCAAAACGAGATGCAAGTACAAAAATCAAAAGCCATGATGGAAAACTACTTTTTCATTTTCTCTTAACCTAAAAACTCAAGGCAAAATAGTTGCCCAGGCCTCTCCAGGAGCTCTCCACATGTTAAGCATTGTGAAGCCCCCATTGTGGGAATAGTGGGATCAGGCACTGAGAGCCGAATTTCCACGCTACATAGACATGCACACATTTAATCCGGCTGTGGTTTCCTTAATATGCAAGGATCCTAAAGTCAGCTCTGGTTTGACTCATCAGTTCCAGCTAATTTTCAAGCTAAGGGCTCTAATAAGCAGATTCAAGTGCATCTGGGCAAATTTAGCTCCAACCAATTTGCCTCGAGAACATCCTTTGAATACATTTGCATAGTCTGTGCTCACAAAGCTACATAAAACACGCTTTGCCAGCTGCCGGCTGGGCCCCTCAGCCTGACACACTGTTGTTGCTGCTTAATATCCACTGAAGCTGTGACAAAGTGCTTATAGTCATTCACTTTTCCTTTCGTTGATATTATGTGTACCCCTGTACCATAGTGTGCAACAAATTACTGGAATAATGATGGTTTAAATGCTGGACAGGCAGTGTGCAGGCAGTGGGCTCATGCCCCACGTCACTGTGCCACAACCTTGACCTGATGACAGGACATCTGAGAGTAAGAATGCAGAGCCATCACTAGCACTGGGCTTGGCTTTCCCTCTGCAGTGCCAAGTTTGATAGTCTTTTTGGCGATCCAGGCACATGCCCATTAAAAAAGTTTATTTTAAAGAGGTCAGGTAGCAGCTGATGGGTGGTAGGAATGTTTTAGTATTCCAAAACAGGCAGTGATTGAATGAGCAATCTACAGATGCGAATGTCAGCAGATGTATTGGCAATACCATGTGCTAGTCTGTGAACTCTGAGTACTTGCTGTTTGGTGCCTAATTATAGTCCCTGGAGCAGTTCATTACTTGCAGCATATTGTGATCTAGGGATCCTGGTCGGATTTGGAGTCCCTTTGTGCCAGGTGCTTCACAAACACAAATGCCAGCTCTGGTAGACCTTACTACAAGCTAAGATCCTAGAAACTCTTCCCCATGTGCTGAACTTTCCGCACAGCTGTACTTCACCAGGTTTAGCCTGATCTATGCAGATACGCAGTTCCATTGTGTTCTAGCTCATTATCTATTAACACCTATTAAACCCTCTGTATCTGCTTAAAAGCATGAAGTAAATCATGCACATAAATGTTTGTAGAATATGGAGCTTAATAAAGACCAGCAGCAATACAGGCAGAGGAAAGCTTGAGTGAGAGGGGAGGTAAAAATAAGGGGAACTTGTGATTACAGAGCCTGGCTACATACATAATTTGTGGGCTTCACAGTTGGGGAATTTTTTTGTTTGCTTAATGTAAATGAGCAAGAGAATTTTAAGAATCCCTGCCACCTACTGAAGCCAGAGCAGCAGTGTTGTAGGCCTCACCCAGTGCATTTATAAGTCCCTCCTTGTTCAGCAAAACACTTGGCCATGTTTTGCACTCTAAGAGGAGAACACCAAACAGCACGTTCTCAGCAAGAACTGGCTATTGCCTGCAAAGTGCAAACCCAAATAAACATGCTATCCCCAAAATACTCCTGTACAATGAGCATACGGAAGGAGGAGCCTGTGAGGTTTGGGGGAGATTTTTCTTTCAATATTTGTGAACTCTTTTCTGTGTTCCTTGGCTAGCTCTAACTAAAACCACCTTTGGGAGTGTTCTGTATTCAGTCTAATTTAGAGGTACCCAATTTAGATGCAAGTTCTCACCATGCATCACTTTCAGAACAAGTTGCTTTGTAAGCTGATGACAGAAAATGTTTATAGTCCTATTATACTCGAGTAAAAATGTGAACTGAGTAATGGATGTAATATCTTTTCCTTTGGTTTACTGGAGTTTATTTCCCTGTTATCCAAAGTTTTGTCACAAACTCACTTTGTCTTGACTCATACTTTTTGTTCTCCATGAGCAGTTTAACAAGTTCAGAGAATATGCAGGGTGCATTTGTTTTGGAGTGTCAATATTTCCAGGGAACCAGAATTCCTAAAACCAATTATGTTAATCAGAAATGTGTTGTAACTACTCTGCTTTGGGAACACTGAGATAACAGATCACCTTTAACTTACTGACACACTTTTGAGTTTTGGCTACTGAATAGTTGCAACAATCTACACATTGAGTATCAGCTATTTGTAGCACTTGGCAAACAGAATAAAAAAGGTGAAACTCTGATTTTTTATCAGCTCTCTGCAGGTCTAAAAGTCTTATTTAACAAAGAGTTTCTATACTGACTGAAGTTAAGCATACACGGAAGATAAGCAAAAGCCTGAAAGCTTTGCTGAATTCACACTTGCTTAGGTAAGGTTACAGGGTTTTTGCTTAATCTGGGCCACAGCTAACAGCTGAGTAGCGATACTGGGTGCAACAACCGGGACACCAGGGAGGGTGTGGATGCTATTTTTGACCCACTTACATTGAGTGGTATTCAAGTTTTGTGTCAGTTCCAACATGTTACAAAGACACAGAGAATCTACAAACAAGCCCAAGTTACCTTGGTTTATGAAACCTCACTTCAGAGCCCTTCATTTTTTTACCTTGCCTGGTAGCTTTCTTTTCACCCCAGCGTGCCAAGTTGGCTGACCTTACCGAATATTGATATGTGAAAGAAACAAGCCTCCCCTTTATTTAACATGGGTCTTGTTTGCTCTTCTTGGCATTGGATCTTTATTACATCTGCTGGGAGGGTTAGCTTTTAATCTGTGTGTTATTGCAGTGTGTCTCCATCAAGACAGAGGCATGCCCCAGCAGGACAAGATGCCGTGAAATTTCAGGTTGCTGCTCTTTGCTTCCAGCAAAGGAAATAATGTTTTAGCCACCCATGTTGAATTGCCAGTGGCCAACATGGAAACCTTTTGCAGACCAAAAGCTACCAGACCATTGTTATTTGCAACGCCCAAGATGCAGATCAGGGACCAGCAAGTCAAAGGCTGAATCTTGAATTTTCTACTGAAATTTTGATCTTGTTGAGCTTGACTTGCCTAAGAAATCTTTCTTCATGATATTAAACCTACTGATTTAAACATGAACCCAATCCCTTTCTTACTGAAATTCTCCCTGAATGGAGTTAGGAGAAGCCAAAACTTGTGGATTACCCCGGAGAAAGAACATGCTATGAGCAGGCATTATGGGCTTTGGGAGGAACAAAACAGAACTCAGTAATGATTAGAAATCACAGGATCACACTCTCAAACCAAACACGAGGTCCTTACAAGTTTTGCTCTGAAATGAGTGGGAGGGAGGCTTTCAAGGCTATGTCAATGTCGTAGTGCAACACACCTTTGCCATAACTTTGGTTGACAGTTCTCCCAGTGTACCTGTCTGTGGACAAAGCACACTGTCCAAAAGTATTTATGACTTTCACATACAGACCTTGTTCTTTCCAACAAAAGCAAATGAAGCTCATGAAGAAAGACACTTAGATTATGACAATCTGCTGACACACATGAAAAAGTGTTTTTTTTTCAACTCAAAATAGCCAGAATACCCCTATGAAATATTCTTTCTCACACAACATACTGTTTTCTCATTATGTGTGTTGACATTTTTCAGACTGACCTCAGCTAGATATTTTGTTCCGGAGTCCCCATTTAGTGGAACATTTAAACAATAACACTTTGAAGCATGCTCAGTCTCTCTTTTGAAGTCCATTCAGGCTCTGCCCTAGGGTCAGCAGGCGCATTCCAGCAATGATGCACGGACCATCTGCTGTACAAGTTTAAATCCCACTGGTCCTATACCTAGAGGTACTAACATGTTGCATAACTAGCACTGAAAAACAGCCTGTCAGTTCAGATGGAGTTTGGATTTATTCCTATAGCTCTCTTATGCTCCTGCTGGAGGGCCTGTGTACAGTAACCTTTGAGTGTGGTTTCTGGAAACTACAAAGTAATGAGATAAATAATAAGAAATAACATTAAGTTCTCGCATTCAAAACCTTTATTTTCCTTTTCCCATTTACACTCTGGCTCTTTGATTCCCTGAGTTCACTGTCTGGCATGTCATTTAGGTGCCTTCCTATTCCCGACTTTTCACTTAGGTGGGCTCTGGCTAAGTTATCCTGAATAGTGATCCACGGCTTAGTGTCAATTGCTGAACAAGGGAAAACCAGGATGGTGCAATATAAGGGCTGAATTTTTCAAGAAAATGCCAATGATTCAGATGACCAGGGACTATTTACTTGGGTAGGAATCTGGCATCAAAAACATGAAAAAATCTCTGCCAAAAAGTCTTTGTCTATATATTTTATCCATTGTGCTTTAATGTTAACTAGTCATTATTAAACTTAACAATGCGTTGGCTGAGGTTAATGTATATCAGACCCAAGCACTATTGGTCTCATTGATGCTATGTAAACATAGAGGAAGGAGTGGTCCCTGCCCTTGGGAGTTTAAAATCTAAACTTGGACAATACACTTCAAACATATGGTATATCCTGCAGGCTGAATTACCAAACTTCAATCAGCATTAGCCTTAACAATTAATTTATGTTGCACATATGTTCTGCATTTGGGGGCATTAGCCCCGATGGGGCCCTTGACAGAAATGTGAGTGCATGTACACGCAGACCTTTTAATGGTGCAGAAGGACATGGCAACAAGCAGGAGAAGGTCAGCTGAGACCTGTGGGATGGAGTATGGGTGAGCATGGCAGAGAGGGTGAGCATGGCAGAGAACCATAAATGGGTGAGGTACAAAAGAGGAGATGTGGAAGACTTGTGGCATAAGTGAAGGAGAACAGCCATATCAGAGCAAGTTTTTTCAGAGCAGCTCTAGCACTAGCTGAGCACCAAAAGAAGTGGGCACATTTCCACTTTGAGTATCTGTCACTTATTTAGATGCCTCCTTGGAAACTGAGCTCTCCGGAAAATCTGTCCTCAGCAGTGGGTGCTGAGCACTAGACAATCTGGCCTGTTCATTTTCTCAGTATGTGGTTCATCTGTTCTAAGGAACAAGTCCTTCTGGAAATGGGAAAAAAAAAAGGCAGAAGGAAGTGTTGGATACAGAAAAGCATGCAAGCTGCCTCATGGGCTAATGATCAAGAAAGGCAGAACAAGAAAAATTTCATAAACCAAATGAAGTCAAATGTCTTATAAACACTGCAGTAGTCCAGGAACGATGCTGAACATGGGTTAAAGTACTGAGTAGGAGTCAGAAGATATGAATTGGCTGAATTGCTTCATCTCCCTGCACAAAATGTTCATATCTGACAAAAAAAAAAGAAAAAAAAGGTGGAACAGGAATATTTGACCCTGCAGGAGGAAACGGTGAACATTAGTTAAGATCAAAACATGGCCTCAGACGGAAAGAGCAGCCCATGGGGTTGAGGGGAGATCATCTGAGGCTTTCTGCCTCCATAAAACAGAGTTGAAAACTGCACAACAGAGCATGAAGGGACCTAAAGCTGAAGAGCATAGTGTGGGACACGCTTCCATGTAGGCAGAAATCCAGCCCCCAGCTGTGGAGGGATACAAGTCCCCCATTTGTTAGCCATGCCACATGATGGAGTGTGACGTAGCACTAGTGGTAGCCAGTCAACCTTTTAGTTAGAGCTCCTCAGACCTTGCTGTCACCTCTGAACCCGCTGAATCAAAACAGTCACCTTTTGCATAATGCACCTCGCCCTGCGTCACCTCCAAACTTGTCCTTGCATCTCCCTGGTGGGAACCTGTAAGAGGATTGGGTGGGCCACGAGGGAGCAACTCCATTGTGTGAGCACAAAAAGCCATGCTCATTAGTAGGCAGGCATCTTAGAACCAGTCGTGGAAAAAAAGAGAGTGGATTTGCCATTAAATCGGATTCTTGGAGGTTTTCCTCAACACAACTCCCTCTTTAAAGCTAACAGAAGCAATTGAGAAAACTGCTCAGTAATTCCTGAGTTCCAGTCCCAGCTCTGACATGAACTCTGAGGCCAATATAATCCTCTTGTTCCTTACAATACGGCCTCAATCCTCCCCCGCTGTAAATCAGCCTAACGCCATTCACACAAGTTAGTGTTACCCCATTGGAAGATTTGGTTCAGAAATTAGGGCACCACGGGACAGGGTCATGCAGAAATATCCAGGAAAATCTGTTCCCCAGAGCAGTTTACACTCCAAAACAGGGATATGTGTACTTGTGAGTTGTCCTCATGACATTTTGGGCCCATGGAGCAGTTGCCTCCTGACAGGACACGTTCCTGTGAGATGCAGAATGAGTGATGAATATCTCTCAGGATAATTAACCATCTTCAGTTGCTGCTGCCAGTGAAGGGAGGGAGCTTTGCAGTGCCCACTGCATGGCCATAGATTCACTCTGCAGAGGAGCTGCCAGAGACTTGCTTTGTGCAGGGTCCAGTTCAAAAGGGCCAGGTCAGGAGCTGGGAACGACCCAAAATTTAAACAAGGTTCCTAGTTCACATCCATTGCCATTTTCTAGTTACATTTACCCTCTTCTTGGTAAACAGCAAATATTTTCTTGGAATCAGTCTAATTTCTTATGCCAGTGGCAAAATAAACCCCAGCTCATCATGGATGTGTCCTTTCCAAAGAATTACCACAAAAATGTCTGAAACCCTATAAAGGTTGTTAATGACTATAAATCTCCATAGGGCTTTTTCCCCCCTTCCTCTTCTCTCTTTTCTCCTTGCTCTGACGAGCTGGTGAGTTGGGAATGGCTTTAAATACCACAATAGTCATGGCAGGACATCAAGAAAGAAAAAGGAACAGGGTTTTGAAATACTTGTGTAAGGCTCCAAGCACTTAAGTTGGTGCTTAGCTGACTGGCGTGTACCACACAGTCAGATGATCTCTGCAGCTTTGGGAAATAGGAGAAACTCTGGAGAAGGGTGGGGGGGAAATGGTCTCTCCCACATTGGTCTTTATTGTCTTATGGATTTTATCACAGTATTGTTCTTTATTTCCTGCTATTTATAGGCTCTCATGTTTTGTGCTGCTTTCATGTTTGTGTTATCTGCCTTCCCACGACATGCTTCACCCCAGCCCTTGCCTACAGCTGGGCCCATAAAGGCCAGGCACATGGTTTGGAACGGCACATGAGGGCTCATCTTCTTTCCCTGGGCAGTGCATGCAAACTGCCCTTTTCTGAAGCACTGAGCAACCCAAGATGGTGATTTAAATAATGGTGCTTGCTCTGCACACTCTCGGCGAAGGGACTGAAGAGTTTGTCACTGGGCTTTTGGTTATCAAGCAGTGGGATTCTTTAAAAGCCCCAGGCAGTGATGCTGGGGCTGTTTGCTCTGAAGTCCATGTTTTACAATTAGTTTAAACCATCAGCACATCAGTACATGACTTGGTGATAACCACTCCAAAAACTTCACCTGACTTCTTTTATAACTCTTGTCTTTGTGCAAGGTATTGCAAAGAGTACGTGCTACAGGGGCTATCCCTGTCCTAATTGCCTGGGATTTAGGGATGTAACTCCACTGACCTGAACTAGCAAAAGTGAAGTTAGTTCTGGATTGAAACAAATATGAGTTTTCTAAGAGTCACATCCCTGCCCTAATAAACTTGCTGCCTAAAAAGTGGCTCCAAAAGGCCACGGGGCTAGAAATAAAAATGGGGGGGGTGTCGCTGTTACATCCGAGGCGCATAAAGAAAATGACACAGAGTCCAGGCTCATGAACAAGTGGAAGCCGAAGCTTTTCTTTAATAATTTTCTGACTACTATATAGGATAGATCACAAAAAGTGTGTTGAGTGGCAATAGGTAATTGGTTCCTCGGCCATCCATCCCTTGAGAGGATTGGCCAAGTCTTAAGATACCTATTCCAAAATATTTACAAAGTCAAAGCCATAACAATCTTGCAAAACAACTTGCGAGTGCAAGAAGTTTATGAAACTGTGACCTTGTTTAAAATAGTTTACATAGGAAAGACAGTCTGCTCACAGAATATTGAGAAAAGGCTGAAGAATTTCTCTGATTCTAGCTTTTTAGCACCTACAGGGGGGATGCAAAATAGTGCTGAAATCACTCAAGTCAATGACTAAATCCTACCGATATCCTTGTACCTCACCCCAGAGTAGTTTCTAGGTAGCCAAAACACCAAGTCCCAGCACAAAGCAGAAACTAGACTGCTGGTTAGGCAGGCTGACACTGAGGGATTTACCCCCACCAAGAGTCCCTTTTGTCCACTTAGGGACTGACAGCAAGACTCTTGCATGATTCCACAACTTGCATCACTTCTTGTGTACCAAGCAGCCTGCCCTGGAAGGGTCCACACACCTCAGTGCCGGTAACAATTGGAAAACCCCTTCACCTAAATAGAGAGGAAAAGCAAGCCCTGCTCTGGGACCCTTTCACAACACTTACCCAGTAGCAACACCTGCTATGGGCTGCTGGAGAATTTTAAAGAAAATTAAATACTTGCATAAAGATGAAGCCAGGCTTGGGCAGCTTTTGCTGATGGAACTTTTGGGCAAGTAACTTCCACTCTTTTACCTGTGAGTGTGTGCAAAAGGGCCACAGAATATTGTTCTTCGGTGCTGTGGAGCAGCATAAAGGCTGCTGTTTTCTAAGGGGAGTCATTCTGTTTTGCCTCAAATTGTGTCTATTTTGGGAACATCCCTTGAAAAAGAAGCATAATTTTTCTGTAAGCAGTGTGAAGTGCAGGTTTTATTCAGAGAGTTAGACACAGGTTTCTGTAGTTATCCTCACTCCCGGTAGCAGTCAGACTGAAAGAGGAGACAGGATGGAAATTGGAAGCATCTATAATGCACCAGACTAAGCAAAGATAAAGTGTGGTGCAAGGAGAATTAAGTGGTAGCAACGAGCATGCTCATGTTGGTGAATCCCAGGATTCTTTTTAGGTGCTGCTAAGAAGCAAGTTTTTGTCAAGCCATGAACATCACTAAAGCACATTCCTTGTCTCCTAAGCACCAGTGAGTCCCAAAACCTGCCATTTAAAATTTTTAGTATCCATTACAGGGAAATCATTGATTGCAAACAATGTGGGGAAAGCTATGTGAAAATTCTTTTTCAGGGTGGGATGAAAAAAATGCCAATAGGAACTCCACAACACTGGAAAACAAAGACCGGACCAACTCTCATTCCATCTGAGAAACAATTAAAAGCGTGAAACCAAAGGTTTCCAGCAGAGACTGCTGCAAAGGCTTGAAAGATAGTGTGTCTGGAGCAACTGCCATAAAACACAGCCCCAGCCCTCCCAAAAAGTGCCAAGTGCCTTAATGTCCATGGGGATCAGTGTGATAGGGGGTGTCACCTCTCCCAAGCCCAGCAGTTACATTCTCCTTCTGTCCTTTGTTTCAGCTGGTGAAAATCTGACTGTTTTCAGCTCGGTGTCTGGTACGAGCCAACTCCTGTTTATCTCCTGAGCCACACTTTCCAGCGTGTCATCGGGTGCCCTCTTGGCCACCATCTAAGGAGCACTGACAGGTTGCGGTATTTTTCCAGTCAGACTCTGAAATGGTTATTCACACTTTTATCATGGCAAGATTAGATTATTGTAATTCTTTATTGGCTGCCTTCCCAAAGGGGGCTCTGCACAAACTCCAGATGGTGTGAAATATGGCCAGCAGGATTTGAGTTAAGAAGGGACAGTATCATCCATTCTTTTAAAACCTCTACCTTGGCAACTGATTAGACAGCAAACTGATTTCAAACCTGTCTTTTTTCCCTCTGTGCCCAGCTGAGGCCAGGTCTCTGTCACCAATATTGTGATTCGTTACGGTCCAGAGTACTTTACCTAGGCTCACACTACCTGGTAAATAATTCTCTGAGGAGTGATTTCAAGAAGGTGAGGGAAGTATAAACCTGATTTCCATCTGCTCATTCTACTCTAAAGCCTGTGCAAAAGCTGGGCGGGATACTGCAATTACACCCTTTGCAAACATCACACAGTGTCAAGGATCGATGAGCTGCTCTTACTGACCTGCCCTAACCAAAACTGCAGCCTAAAGACCCTGTTCCTGGCCACCTGCCTACAGGCATGAGGCATCAAACCATAGCCCTCCTCTGGGATGGCTGGTGAGAAGTGGCAATGCCAACCTTATCCCACAGAGGCAGCCATCTAAATGCAGCACATCCCTAAGGCTCTTCTAATTTTCAGGTGGCCAATCCCTTCCAACCCCAGTGTGAGATGCCAAGAGGACACCCGGACAGCAGCCAGCTCCCTGCTCCTGCTCTAGCACTGCAGGGCCTCATCAGAAAACACAGACTGCTGGTATGTGTTCCTATGTGCCATCTTTCACTTTGTGTAAACAGTGGCTACACAAACAATTGATAGGATAATAACTGGCTTCATACAGACCAGCACAAATAAAACCTTCCGGTGTTCTGGGCTTTTGTCTTATTAGAACTTTCTCTTTCTGGAAGAGCGTGATACAAAAGGTGTATTCCTTCCCGTTTGATTTATTTTTATATTGAGCCCAAGAGTTAAAACTTTCCCTGATTTAGCTCAGAGTGCCTAAACTCCTACAGGCCTTTCGTGCAAGGGAAATGTCTTGGGCGGGCTGTAATTAGAAACTAGTAAAGAATGATCATTTGGCTTCTTTTTATTAACTGCTATTTACACAGCAGAATGTGATTTGCTGCATAAGAGGGAGAAGGGCTGGGGACAGCTTTTGCTGTGCACTGGAATGGCATGGCAAACACGGCGTGCTCTGCGCTGTTTACCTTCCCCGTCACTTCTGCAGGGAACCTGTGACCTGCCACTCATGGACATGGATATAAAAGCTCGTGCTGTTTTGGTTGGTTGTTTTTTCTGTTAGTGCAAGACAGCTGACACAGACTGTTTGCTTTGGGAAAACAACCAAACCCTTTTGTTTTGCATGAAGAGGGTGAAAAAACCTGTATATAAAGAATTGCCCTGACTCTGCAAACAGCTACTGCACAAGGAAGAACGACTGGTGGTCAGCTCCAGGGCACGCTGACTGTCATTTTAGAAATTCAGAAGCCTTGGGAAGCTGAAGACACAAAAATATTTCCCCATATGGATAGAAATTAATTTTTAAGAAAAAAATAGCAATGTGAGAGAACAGACAAAGTCAGGATGGTTTACCTGAAATCATGAGAATTTGGAGTTGAGATCAAACAGTCTCTGTGCCTTGTACTAAACTGTTCTGCCCTTTCTATGGGACTGAGAAGTATACAGCAATTTTTTGTACCACTTTTATAAAGCATGTCCTACTGGACCAGATGTCTGGACATTTTAACACAATAGAGATAGTGAGAAGGGCTTTGGGATTATTGCAGCCTTGTAGCACCCAGAGAGCAGCTTCAAGGACAGGAGCTACGACAATGTAAACCCAGCACTTTGATAAAGCCCTGCCTCAGTGCTGCCTCGAGCATGCTGCTGCCTATGAGAGATGCTGAAAGACCTGTCAGTTGCCCATTCATTCCATTTCCAGGTTTCTCCAAACCAGACCACTCAGCTGTGAAGGTGCCAGTCCACATCCCACCAGTACTGAGGTACAGTCTTAACTTAAACCTAGAATGAAATTTCACATCTTTGAATTTCCCAACAGCTCATTTAAAAGACAAATTTTATCAGTGTTTGTTCAGCTGGAGCACTTCACCAGTGGGTGGGCTCAAGGTGTCTGAATAGAGGCATCTAGAGCTATTTGAAAAGTTTGTGACTCCCCTAAGGCACCTGCACAGGGCTGCCAGGTAAAATTCAGGACCTACAGAAGATTCACATCCTCCGTTAGGGGAGACAGAGCTCATGTAGGACACACAGAGGCACTGTAGTGTATCACATATCCTAGGTAGTGCCAGACACATATGGGTAGGCAACTCAACTGCCTCCTATGTGAGTCAACCCAGTGTCTGCAGAAGATCTGCTCCCAGCTTCTTTGTCTGCTGAGAACTGAGCCATGAATGCATTCTGTGAATTTCAGAAAACTGTCCAAAAGGAGCGCTGGGAAAGGCAATGCCTGCTTATCTTACATAGAATATAACAGCTTACTTGTATTCCCTGCAAAATCACCAGAAAGATCTCCATGACACCAGCCTTGAGCAACAGAGCAACTCAAGCCATGATCTGCTCAAGCCTTCATGCACACAAACACCGGTCCATTTAGCACATGCTTATGACACTGATAATCATCTGATGGGCCATGTGACAGATGAGAAAATCAGACAGCAAACCTCAACCCACTGTG
Organism: Struthidea cinerea; assembly: GCA_013397865.1. Classification (NCBI taxonomy): domain Eukaryota; kingdom Metazoa; phylum Chordata; class Aves; order Passeriformes; family Corcoracidae; genus Struthidea; species Struthidea cinerea. The sequence continues at coordinate 1,365,269 of VZTI01003883.1, read as the reverse complement.
TGACACAGAGCCCACCAGCCCAAACACATGCCATTTCAAGCCTAGTTCTTTATCAGATGAAAGGAAGGCTCTCCTGATCACATAAACATCATAATAAGTGCTGCAGCCCTCAGCTGTGAACATGAATGCTCAATATGCCAGGTGGCTTAAACTGCAAGCATGTAATCTCCTGTTGCTGTGTAGCTTTCAGGCATCCTTCCACGTTCTTAATTCTCCTGATAAATTTGGAGAGATTTGTTTCCAAAGAACACATTTTCCAGCAATTCATAACATGAAACATCACACATCATGAACTCTATCTATCATACTACAGCCAAGAGTGAAAGAGCTCAGATATCCCTGTAGATCTGCTCTTGAACAGCTGGGGGGAAGCACATTAAAAGGAGGCATGTTGTATTCTCTAGAGACCACCACTGTGACCAGAAGTGTGAACGACTGCCCAAACCTCAAGTTATTTGCAAAGCTGAAGAGCGAGTAGAAAAATTAATAGATCATAGGCATTCATATAGAGCCTTTAATTAGAGAGCAGAACGTGGCTCTCTGCATAGGAAAACCATGTCTTCAAGTGGTGCAAATCAATGCAGCTCTATTATGGAATTACATCAGTCTGTGCCAATGGGGATTCGGTCCAGGTATGCACACGAGGATGTCTGTCTACCACGGAAACACAACACCTAGGTGAGGGACCACACGAGCAGCTTAACAGCAACTGTATTAATACTTGACAGGGCAGGAAAGAAAAATGAAAACAATTGTTCTAATTGAAACGATGGGGGGTGTGTAAGTAGGACAGAACTCACAGCAATTACCTGATTTGGAGCTGAGCCACAACACCAGCACTGCTGCTCTTGCTCTATGGGACTGCAGAGGAGCCTAAGTAAATAGGATTTTGGTTTTCCATCTTTGGCGAAAATGGTTGTTTACACAGAAACAGGGAACTGTGTAAAAAGACATGGTACCTGCCCAAACCTGAGGATTGATGCAAGGCCTCAAGCTGAGGAGCTGAACTGCTGGCCACACTTGCACCAAACAGCCAAAAGATATGGTGCTCCCTCAGAGAGATATTTCCTGCCTGGGTAGTGGATGTGCACAGCTTTGACCAGCTGTGGAAAGGAAACTCTGCGTTATTACAAATGAAATCAAGGCTCCAGAAGTGTTAACATGAACATTCTGGATTTCCTCAGATTGGAGATGCTACCAGCTCACAGTTCCCTCTCCCTGCAGTCCATTTGCCACATACCACTCCTATTCCTTCCTCACAGCCATCACCAGTAGGCTCCAGACCCTGCTCCTCACTCTCCACTACATCTCTCCATATCACCTGCAGAGAGGCAAACCTGCACAGAAAGCTGTCTAGAGGCTGGTTCCCAGAAATCCCACAGGGCAGTGGATTCCCAGGCACGAGGTGCATGAGAAGCACGAAGACGATGGTTAATCACAAAATGAGGCTCCACTGGCAGCATGGAGAGGGGATAACCTAGCCTAGAGTTATTTCAGAGTATCACTTGAGAAGCAGCGATAGTGTCTACAGGGAAGACTGGATGAAGTCCTGCAGGAACAAAGCTCAATTTCTGAGGAAAGGCCAACAGGCAATGGCTTGCCCAGTGATGACATTCGTGGTCCAACAAGCATGTCTTAGTCATATAACAGAGGAACAACTTGAAGCATCTGCTCCATCATCAGTCACTGCTTTATGACTGTGCCAGTGACTGCAGTGATAGGGGTCCAGTGCTACAGGTCCTGCACGCACCCAGCACAGAGGTCTGAACCTGTGACCCACAGCTTCTGCAGACCATCACAAATCCCATAAGACATACAGCTCCCCACAGCCTTGCAGGTTGTTTTTAGTTAGACAAACTCAAATGGCTGCCACAAAAGCTTAATCTCTTTCCAGCCACACTCATGCTGAGTGTCAATAGGAAAAAGTCCCATGAATACGCTTGATAATTACAGAGCCGTGGCTGTAGCAAAGAACAAAGTATAATGCAGGCTTGAATACTCAGGAAATTGACTGCTGATATGTTTCCATTCATTGTTTTGTTCTCTGTTCTCAGTGTTATATTAAAATCTCCTACTAAGAATGAGCTTTCTTGTTTAATGGAACTTGTCAGTTAGAGGAAATCTGCTTGAGCTGTTTGATCTATTCTTTAAAATAATATTAATTGCAAATTTAGCACATGACCCTATCTTAGTTAGTTCAAAAACTAAAGCTAATATTTTTCAAAATGTATTTGTTACCCAGAAAAATCATGGGCCATCACTTTCCCACTTGAACGCATTCACTGTCCCTTTGCCCCACTGTTCAGTCCTGGCTATTCATTAGATGTATTGATCTATTGTACCAGTCACCTGACATTGTTTTCCTGACTCTATTAGTGAAAAGTGATAGTAGTGAATAGCAAATAGTAAACATGGTGCAAATCTCTGGTCACGAGAAAATCCATGAAACCTTGCAGTTTTTGAGCATTTTTGTAAAATCCTGACAACCATATCCACATTCAAGTGTGACCTCACGTCTGTAGGAAATCACGCTCTGTGGTTCTGCTTGCTTCTCCATTAATGGAACTGGCTTGTCTATTTTTGATTCCATGTGGCTCGTAATTAAGAACTGAATTTGCATGTTTGCTATTCATCCTGATTCCCAGCATGTGCAGTCACAATAATAAATCTTAATTTCAGGCTCAGAAGCTGATGTACAGCAGAATCTGAATTTCCCAAGTCCTACAGTTCAATGGTATTTAAATCTGAAGGTTACACTTGGTTCCTTGCAGACATAAAAGAACAATTTAGAAGAATCAGATGCAGTGGCCAATTTAGACTCTGCGTAAGTTTATAGGATTATTTCAATTTGCTGGTTCGGAACCTTCAGTTAAAATCTGCAAAAATGGGTTGCATGGGGTTGTTCACTGAAACAGTATTTCTTTTGTGAATGTCTTCCTGCGTCCAGTTATATCAGAATGATGGAAGAAAGGGGAAATAGCCAATTTCAGCACTCATATAATTAGATAGAACACATTCTATCATCATCAGTACTTGATTCTTTTCTTTAGGCAATCTCAAAAGACTTTCGGAAGTGTTCAGAAACCACTGTCCATGTCACCGTGACCACAAGTGCTGTCACTTTTAGGAATTTGACTTTACAAACAGAGAAGTGGTGCCGTGAGCCCGTTCCCTGCAAGGCAGCAGCATCAGCTCTGCAGCTGACTCCTTCCCCCTCCCTCATAACACCTCTGGCAGGCACTGTGAATCCCCTCCCTTGTCTGGTGGCAACAGGTTTGGTTATCGCTGTTCTTATTCGCGGAATTTGCTTCACCTGGGCCTTGCTAAGAACGCTGCCCTGGCACTGTGCACCTCCACCAGGGTGAATTAGGGGCAGCGAGACCCCCCTACAGAGGTACCTTATTGAGGGATGTGCCTCAGCCACGACTGCTCGTGCTGCTGGGGGAGCCTGAGCTCCCTGCCTACATGCTTTTCAGGACACGTACCATCCTCCTCAGCTCCATCTTCCCTGCTCCTGACTAATTCAGGCAGCTCAAGATGCAGGGAGTTCCTCTCAAATAAATCCATCCTCCCCCACCCTGATCCTTGCTTAAAGCAGGGGCAGAATTGTTCAAAACAACCCAAGGGAAGAAATCCAAATAGGAGGTGACCTCCTTCCAACCCTCAGTACTGGGGACCGAGGTGTGGCCCCCGCTTCGGGCTGCCGGGGTCATTCCAGCACCTTTGTCTCATTCCCTCCTGGAGCGAGGCCCTCCCACGGGCTCGTGTTTTCCGCGGCCCATGAAGAGCTCTCTGTTCCCCGCATGAGTCACGCCCGCAGGCCGGGCAGTGACATCAGCCCCTCGCAGTCCTCCTCGGGCTGCACTTGGCACTCGCTGGGAGCGGGGCTTTGTGCCGAGGAAAAGGGCCGGGACTGTCGGTGGGAGCATCGCTCAGCACGGCTGCATCAAGCGGTCTGTTGTGGGGGATGCCATCCGTGAGCCACCGGAGGAGCAGCTGCAGAAGCCCTGTTTTTCACGCCTGCCAGCAGGCAAACCCTCTCCTGGAATTCCCGGCGTGGTGCTAAAGCCCTGCCGGCTGTCACTACCTGCGCCAGCCACGCCGGGACACGGCACATGCTGCGAACACCTTTTTCTTTGACGGCGTTGGCACTTCATCTGAGCCCGGGACAGAGGGCGCGGCCGGTTTTCAGGGCTGCTTTGAGACTACAATAAGAGCTCTTTTATGGGCTTAAAATTATCATTCTGCAATACTGGCAAACCATTACCTCTTCCAGGGAAGCTGCTTTGTAGTACTGCAGGAAAGTTGTCCCTCTGGTGTTGTCGGCCGCACCAGCAGCATTGCCGTCCTGTATTCCTGACCAGAGGCTGCTACATCAAGGGATTGAATGACTTCATGACCTTGATGGATGCACAGGGTCAGTTCAAAAGCACTCAGCTGTGCAAATGAAATGCTGCCATCTCACTGATAAGAGGGGAGAGTACCCATGCCAGGGCAGGAGGGGGACATGTAAGGATGCGGCAGATAATGGTGACTCAGGGTGATGGCTCCAGCTCTGAGCTTGCCGTTTTGGGGAGATAGGCACCCCACCTAATTCAAGCCGGTCCCTTTCCCTCTATGGCAGGAGCAGCCAGCCTGGTTTGCCAAGGCTTTACTATAAAAAAAAAGTCTAATGAAGTATTTTTCTAGTCATTTTCTTCTTCTAGTGCTGCTAGAGTTCAGAGCCATCCCAGAGTGGTTTGCTCACCTATGGACTTCAGCTACACCAGCACAGACCCTCCATGTCTAGTGGGGAGGGGTGCCAGGTGAGCTCCCCCAGTCCAACATTACTTTGAAACATCAATAAGGCAATTGTACATAGAGAGGAAAAAACCAAACTTCTCAGTTCCAGTGCAAGGAGAGTTCTGCTTTTGCTCTCAGCTCAGTACTGTGGTGCTGTTTAAGGGTTGGACTACAACTCAGACCTGCAATTCTGCTTTAGATTTGGCTGAACCTCCATGAAATGTCAAGTATGCTTATGAGATTTCAGCACAGGAGATGGGAAATACCTGATGCCTGATATTGCTTTCTGAGGCCTTTTTTGTCCATGAGACTTCTATACCCTGAACCCAAATCCTTCCCCCAGTTTGTCCTCCAACGCTGGCTACACACTCTGTAGCCAAATAACATCCCCCTTTTTTTTCCTTCTGGAGACACAGCAGCTGTTCTGTTTTGCTGCTGAATGAAGCAATGTTTTACCGGCTACGGTTTCCTGATTTGCAGATTTTGGTGGCAGCTCTGTCACAGAGTTCCCACCATCAGCCCCTGCCGGTGTCCCTCCCGCCACACAACACTCAGGCCTTTCAGCTGGGCCAGAGCAGTTGGTCCCGGGGACAATGCTGATCAGGCACTGATCTAGCTGAAGCAAAATGCAAAACCAAAAACCAAACCAAAATACATCCACAAAAAAGAAAAAAGCAAAATCCTTTCTATTTTACAGGATGTTTTGTTCACAGTCTTAACCATAAGCAGTTCCTGATGTGGCTTGCTGCAGAGTCACATGAAGAGTTGTTTAGATGCAGCTGGGAGGGGGCTGAGCTGGAGTAAAACAGTGTGGAAAAAAGCTGAGATGGGAACATCTCAAGGTAGAATTACTACTGAAGCTTCCTTGTCCTTAAAGCATGGCCAAGGTTTCTTATCCTGGACCGCAACCAGGAGATCACCATAATTTTCCAGTAAACAGCCAATTAATTTCACAATTTATACATCACTACACATCCCCCACGTACCAGAGAATCAGCTCTACAGACTCCTTTCAGGCATTAAAAGGATCCTTAGGCTTCAGTTTTCATTTTTAAATGAATAGAAGCATTCATCTGAGCTCTAAGCTATAAAAGCAAGACATCACTGATAAGCTAAATAATTTCACAATAATTCACTTAATTGTCCAATTCACCTATGCCTTTGGATGTATGCTTTGGGATTCCAAATAACACAAATAATAACAAAAATAACAACAGCACAATCTATCTTACTGAACGAAACAGTGCTATACCAAAACACAGCTCGTGATACATTATCACCGGCTGTGCAGGAGTGTGGGTGGGAAGCAGGAGGCTGCAAGAAGAGACAGATAGAGCAGCTCCTACATGTGACTTTTTCCTCTGTGCTATTTGCCTTTTGCTGAAGAAGTGCAGCAAATACATTAACACATGCATGAAAAATGAGCTGAGGTAATTCCATCTATGAGCATGTGATCGGTCCCGCTGCCACAAATGTTTTCCCTCTAGGTCCATATCTGAATCTCACACAGACTGACTCACTCTGTGGCCGCACACGTCACTACTACCAGGCAGCGTCAGGCTGTCATTTGTTTCCTTTTGGAACGGGATGTTCTATAATAGCTCCAACTCCCACTCGACAGTTTATGAAATTGCAGTTCTTTCACATACCTCCTTTGTTCCTGAGACGCGAGGAGTTTTCAGTTTGTTTCTAAGGTGCTAAAAGAGGATCAGAGTGGCCTGAGCTCAGGGATGCCTCACCTGAAGCTCTAACAGGATGTGTCTTTTAACAGGATGAAGGTGTGATGGTTCTCATTGCACTGTAGAGTTTGTTCTTCAGGAAAACAAAGGAGGCATAGTGCAGAACAGTTGCTTCTGGGATTGCTGCTTGAAGTCTCATTCATAAGGCTTCTTCTCCCACAGTCAGGGAGAGATTGTCACAGACATGGAAGCTGGAGCTCTGGACATGCTGATGGAGCCATCAAAGCAGAACCAGTTCTGCTTCAGAGCGTCTTGCTATGACGCTCAAATATGCAACACTTGTTTTTCAGCACTGATTAGTTTGACCCTCTGTTCCACAACTGCTAATCTACATCTGTGTCTTATTCTGGAACAGGTAAGTGTTTCTGAAGCGAATCCCTGACTGGCTGTGCTTCACTTCATACCACAAAGTTTCAGAGCTCAGCCTACAAGACTAAACTCACACTAGTCTCAGGTTAAAACCCCCAAGTGTCAATAGTATAGACACGGACTTGTCAGCCCCAACTGGTTTGTTCTGCTGGCTTGGTGCTCCTGTCATACCAAACTACCACTGCTTGCTACTCTGCCTTTCGGAGCCCAAAGTCCTGGAGTTGTTGGATCTCAGCACACAATTGCAAAAGGAGTAATATGATGTGGTTCTAGAAGTGTGGCAGAAGAGAGGAAGCTGCAGTCCCCCAGGGTTCCCTGCCCCTGTAAAGACCATGTTCATCAGGATACACCTGTAATGCTGCCAAGTTTCCTGCTGGGAACATCTGACAGGCAGCTGATACAAAAGGACAGAACCGAGGGAGCAAGAGAGCCAAAGAATGAAAGGATGCAAAAGATGTCGGCATTTCTCCTGCTTACTTTTGGGATGCTGCTATGATTCTATGCAGGCTAAAATGGATTTGTCTTCACACTGGGTGCACAGCAAAATGGATGCATTGCTGTGTGGAATCCAGTGTCCCCTGCTCCAAGTGCTGCTCCCCTATTTATCAAAGAGCTTTAACCAAATGGGGAGCTGACATTACTTCCTAAGGGTGCAGCCATTCCTAACAAGGAGGTCAATGACAACTTCAAGTGTAGCAAAAAGAGTATTCCTAGCATTCTTCAGAAAAAGGTTATCACTTATTACCTGTTCCTGGGAATATAATGGGAATCTTAAAGATGACTTGGAGACAATTTGGAAAAGCAAAACTTAAACTTTGCAAACTGCACATAACATTTCTCTGAGAAACAAAAAAGTTCCTGGGGCTCCTGAGTGCAAGAGGGTGCCCTAAGCGTCTCTGCAGGTATTTATTCTGACCTCCTGGACCTTTGTCCGTGGTTCATTCATTGGGTTTAAATAAATAAGCATTAACAACCCCAAAGCTCCAGACCTTCCACTGTCCTGCATTGAGCCAGGACCTTAAGCAAAGAAGCTTAAGGCACATTTATATTTCCTTTGACCTAGAGACAGAGCACAGCTCGATATATCCCAGTTATGGAGCAAAAAGACCTTTGTGGCTGCATAACCTTGCTTTCAGCTGCCTGAGAAATCTTTAGAAACCGCTGTAAAGGCAGATCACCACAGGCTGGCATTCCCTGCTCGCTGCAGACACCTTCACAGGCAGCACTGGCTGGGGAGAGCAGAGAGAGCTCTCCAGCCCTGACTTACTTGCACTACAGCCTCAGGAATCCTCCTGGTGCTGCCTGGCCAGCCTTGGGTGATGCTGCACTGCAGGAATACAGTGCCCAGACTCTCAGAGCCAGCCCTCGAGCTTTGGTAGCCGCCAGGACAAAAGACAATCTCTAAATGTAAGTCATTATAATCTCACAGACATCACCTATAACTTTACCTGGGCTTACCTGGGTCGCTGTGGAGGGTAGGGCAGCGTTTCCCTTGACATTCACAACGGACGTGTGCACCAGAGAATACGAGGCTCCTCGTACACAGGGTATTGTTCTGGATTTCGTATTTCTTCAGGGTTGTCTTGGCAACGAAGAGGGTTTGCCGCTAGAGGTGTGTGAAACACTGGGTAACAAAAAACATCACAACTCCCACTTGTTTCATTCCATCACCCTGTTAAACCTGACTCTTTTTCAACCTGGAATGCTCTCAGTGTGCTGTGTGTCAGGAGGGGCAGCACAAATCAGCACCAACTCCTCTGCCTCCCCCTTTCCTCCAACACAGTGATTTTGAAAATAACAAAAAATAACATTTTTCCTTGGAAAATGATGTCTATCCAGACACCCTTATAAGCTCTGATCCCATTCTCCCTTCAACTACCTTCTTAGGGAGTAGTTCCCTGGCAGGCAATGGAACTGACAATTCCAGAATGGATGAATGGATTTAAGCAAAATTAGAATGTTTTTTTTCATTTGTTTTAATTAATGACATTTTTAGTGACTTCAGTGAAGTCAGTGGGGTGACTGTGGACTGATTTCAATATAACCAGGTCTGCCAGTTTGCCCTGATCAAAAGGAGTCTTTCCTTTGTACAGAGAAGAGATGCTGGACAGATAATGCTACACCTGGTCAGCAGCCAAATGGAAATGCCCCACTTGCCCTTCTGACTCAGTTTTATCCATGGACAACAGACCTGTATTTACTGTGGATGAGGTCCAGGAAGTATTCTGAAAAGTTTTTAAAGCATCTTTGGATGCAGTTTCACATTGCTCATTCATGTAATTTGCCTTTATTTTTACTTACTGAAGGCATTAAAAAATTAACCCAAGCAGATGTTCAGATGCCTCTATTTTTTTATGTGGCAAAGGTAAAAGAAGTCTGAGCAGCTGTGTCAGTGAAACAAAGCCAGGTGGCATCCCTAAGGCAAAGTTTCTACAAAATCTGTGAGATAATGTATTTATTATCTGAGTTATTGTATTTCTTTTTTATTACTCTGCTCTTCTAGATTCTTAAAGAGGTATTGGCCATTTATTTCTTATCTTCACCCTCATCCCTCAGTGTTAGAGCTGTGCTGTAGCTCAACACAGATATTGCAGTGATTCAGCCATCAAAGGTGAAAATCACCCTTTCAGCACAATCCTCCCAAATCTATTCTGGGGTCTTAAAAGGGATTTAAGGCTGGGTAAGGAGCAATTTTATATATCTGGCCTTTCTGTGGGGAGAAACTCAGACTGTGGCACGAAAAATTGCCTTAGGGACACTGAAGAGCAGAGGGAATTAGTTTTCCATGTTGTATAACCAAGTCAGCTGAGATGCACAGCCTTGTTGCAGTTCTTTGACAAGGTAGCTGGATCATCCTCAAGGAGAGGCTAAGACTCACAATTACACAAGAGTCTGAAAGAGCAGTTATTTGGGACTCCAACATGTGAAGCACTGGGGATTTGGAAATTGCTAGTGAAATTCTCAGCTTGGTGATGCTGCAATCTGTATCAGGTTCACTGAAAAAGGCTCACGAAGAACCTCCCTTACTGAGGCTCTGAATTCCTCAACCAGTCTCCCGTTCTGCATGCAGTATATCTTAGCTTTCAAAACTCCGGTGCCCTTTCCATGCATTTGCTACCGCATCTCAACCATGAGAGGCTTCCAGTCACCTGCTCCAAGCTCTGCATTTCATGGCACTACACTCCATCTGTGCTCTAGGCCATCACACCATAGTCCGAACTCTACGCTCTGCCCAGTCATCCAGGGCTCATGTGCTTTGTGCCTTCCATACAAACCCTCCTAAGTGTGATTCTTTGCTATGAGGCAGCTTGCTGATTTATGGATGTGTTATCCATAAACTACTGATTGATATTTTCTGCCCTGACATCACTCCTTGGATTATGAGCTCTGTAGAGCAAAGTGAAAGCACCGAAGTGTCTGAAAATTGCCAGCCACATCACAGGTGTTACAGCAAATGATAGTCATAATAACAAATAATAATAGCAATGATAATTGTAGTGATTAAGCAATTTGTTGCTGTTATTATTCTTTCTCCTATTCCTACAATATTTGACAAATATGGGCTCTCCAGAGAGTTCTGAGACTGAAGAAATATTTTCAGGTGACAGAGAGTGCAAAGAAAAGAGTTGCTTTTCAGCTTATAGCATGATGATAGTAGACAGCTAAATGCCTGAAATCTGTTTACATACCAGTAAGATTTTTTTTTTAAACTACCTTGAGAAACAAATTATGTAAAAATGTCTGTAAAGTCCTGAGAAGGACCATCTTCCAGGGGAAAGCTCAGCAGAATCATCCCTGAGTCTAAAGGAAAATTTCATTCTCCTCTAAATCACTCCCTTTCGGTACATTTTCTTCATATTTAGTAGCTGGGTGCAATTCCCTCTGTATGTACTAAGCTTGTGTTATTACAGTTTGAGCACGATATATGTTTATTTGGAGTCTAACAAGATCATCAATCAGGAAATATCACTGCACTTCATATTACATATTTATTTATAGTGTTAGGATGAAATTTACCTGGGTGTAGAGAACAAAATTAGGCTGTTACAGCCCTTGGTTTCATATAAGTTATTTTCCTCTCAATGCCTATGCCCCGTGGACACAAATTTATTTCTCCAATACTGGATGAAAAATCTGCCATTCTTTCACTGCCTCCAGGTAATGATGTCTATACCTTTCCTTCTGCTTCCAATTTTGTGTCCATTACTTGAATGCTTGAAAACATGAAACACAATACCATAAGTCACAGAGCAAGAAAATCTGCAGTGTGTAGGGAATATTTCTTTTCCTTTTCAATCCTTTTGTAATTAAAGAAATTCTACTCAATCATTTGATATCTTCAGTGATATTATCATACTTCTGATCTTGATCTTCCAGTTAAATTTTAGGGGCTGGTTGGCATTTAGAAAGAAGGAGTATTTTGCAGACAGGTTATGGGATGCAGATTTGGAAAAATCTCAGTTTTTCTCTGAAGTGTGTCACACACTGAGCAATGGAAGATGACTTTAAACTGAATGTGTACTAATAAATGTAAATATGAAAGTGGAAAATAACATCTCAGTATATGAGAGCTCAATGTAGTTAATCACAACATTAATTATCTTAAATAATACTAAAAATATCAGTGAAAAACATTAAGGGACCTTTGTTAAGTGTCCAAATGTGTTCTGATTGCTGTATTTGACAACACTGCAAGAACCTAAGTCTCAGAGACTTGGAATCTCCATGAGATTAGATAGTACTTGCATACAAAATGCAGGAGAGACGTTAAATGAACAAATGGCAAGTTTATCTCAAATAGAAGCGTTATAAAACCATTAAGCAAGTACAAGTTTATTCAGTTAATTGGCTAAGGCCCAGCAAAGATTTCACAACACTATCAGCAGGGTGTTGAAATACTAAAAAAAAAAAAAAAAAAAACCAAAACAACAAACCAACAACCCAGCAACGAAAAGCTTGATTTCAGAGAAGCGCTGTCACTTAAGAAACACTCTCTTCAGTATTTCTTAGATAAGAAACTGTTTATCAGCATGTGTGAATGTTCTTTCTGGAATCAAGGTCCATGCAATTTATTTCACATACAGGAATAGTCTCTCAGTGCTTTGCAATTTTTCCATGCTCAAGTACCAGGAAAAGTGGAATTAAGAGGCACATACAGTTACAAAGAAGTATGACACATATTATTTATATTTACTTAGTGATTCGAGCTTAGACATGCAATCACAATGTAGTGAGTTAACCAGCAGGAGCTTCTGGCACTTCTTGTGCATAGAGTAAAAAAAAAAATCTCTTAGGAACATGGATGGATAGGAATGTGTCAAAGCAGGAACACAAGGAAAGGTATCTCATGCAGCTACCGATACAATAGAAAATTGGAACGTTGTGAAATAAAACTGAGGTGTAACCTATGTAAAGCCAATGAAAGATGTGCTCTGGACATCCAGTAAAGCTCCAGTGTAGTTGTACTGATTGTGCAGCAACCTTTGAAACAGAATGTTTCTGAATTTCTGCTCTCTGGTGTATCTTTTCTTAGGAATAGTTTGGCCATCTAGGAAATATTTCACTCTACCTTCCAGCACACAGTAGATTGAAAACAATGCAAATGTAAATAGTTGCTGATGCCAAACACTTCCGTTGCCAAGAAGAAATGATGCATTTTGTACCAGGATTATATTATGGCCAAGATTAATTTTTGGATTGTCTCCGGTGATTCTTTAACAAAAGCACCTCCTGATGAAACACAACCTGTAACTCACAGGTTTTGTGTATTCAGGGGAACTTCTCTCAGCAGCTGTTTACAGTGTTCATACAGAACAAGCTGTACTGTGACCTGCTTTTAATCCAGCTGCCAGATATTCCAGAGGTAACGTCATGGGAGAGGGCACCAGGTTTTTGAAGATGAACCTACTCAGTGATAAAGATCTTATGGAAAACCAGAACAAAACCAATCAATGAATATACCCTATATTCTCTTAACAAAAGGGAAATAGCTCACCATTATGATATAAGCAACTATTACCCAGTAAGAAATGAGGCCAGGCCTCAAGTAATGTTTCACAGCACGAGTTATACAATCAGGTCTCTTGGTGCCAATGCACCAATTGACTGGTCACACGTGTGCTTGCAACGTCTGTAACCAGGTCTGCTCTCTTGCTTTGGAAAAGAAGTCAACCTCCATAAAAAAGAAACCACTTTAAATATCTACATCTGTATGTGTAGATTCATCAATGTTTAAAAACATCTACTATAAATTCAAAGATGGGTTCTGGGGTCAAACCAGGCATCATTAAAACACAAACCTAAGAAAAAGTAGAAGGGAATAAAAGAAAAGAAGGGAGAACTGATAAGTAGTAGAGAAATAGTGAGAAAATATTGGGAATGTGTTAGATTATTATCAGGTGGAACTTCCCTTGAATCCAATTTTAGTTACTTTTGGGAATAGCATGTGACCAAAATTTTCTTATGGCTGTCATGGCAAACAAGCAGAAGAATCATGTGCCATTTGAGTTTTGTTGATTCCTACCATGGCAAAACCTTTTGATTAGAAGTAAATTTCCCTGAGTAATGTGGCAGCCTCTCCTTCCAGCAACCAAACAATATTTGTCTGAGTCGAATGCAGTTTACAAGGCTTAAGTCATTAAGCATGACCGAGCTGACCAATCAGGCCACATGAACACCGACTCATCACCCCTAAGCGATGTCAAAAAAATAACCACATCAAGTGAACTAAAACCTCAGAATCTGAAACAGTGCAAGGACTGAAAAACTTCAGTTTCTACACAAGCAATTTGTCAAAAGGAAAAACTACACTTGACAAGGAAATTCTTTTGCTGAAAGTTGCCTGCTCAGTTACAGGATTACATTGCTGGTGTTCCCCTGTTCCTCTTCTTCCTCCTATGTTTCTCTCTAGGAAACATTTCCAGAACTTGCTGGTTCAGTTACCTGTTTCAGAGTTGTGGCATTCAGTAGTTCCAGGAACAAAGCCTTATTATTATAAATACTTCAGCTACAACATTTCTAAGGAAATTAGACTGACTATCATAATCTCCTGCTGACTCTCACCTGGGAATTTTAAGTTCTCTAGTGTGGGATAGACTCTGAGGACAAAACACTAATTTTTTCATTTAATTAAAAGCAAAACAAGAAATTCAGGATAAAAATTTCAAAGCGTGGAAAGGGAAGTCAGAAAACAGCAAGATGAGAAAGGATGAAAACCAACACCACATTGATGACTCTGGAAAATTCCAAGTCAAAGTACATCACAGGATTTGTTTTGGTACAACAAGATGATAAACAGCACACTTGGACTTCAGATGCATTTTTAAAACAAGTTTTTTTAACCTTTCTTATTCAACCTTGTACTTGAATAACAGCCCATTCCTGAATTTACAGTCACGCATATTCACCACGCTCGCACGTAAAGTTACATTGGCTTCCAGCAGATTGTTTTTGAGTACAGACATCACCCCTGAACATTATCTTCTGGCCTTCAAGCTTGTCACATAACATCTAGTATTTAGATATTAGCTACTGTCTTGAAATGAGCCGTCTTGACATGACCAAGGTATTTCATCACTCTGCAGGAGTACACGCCATGAATCAGCAGTAGCACAAGAGATGCTCTGTCACTCTCTGGTTCTCAGTGCTGCTTTGCAGAATGACACAGTATCAAAGAGAATAACCAGCCTCTGGAACAAACAAATCACAGACTAATGAATACAGAGCATTAAAGCCCAAAGTAATTTTCCCTGTACCCCCTAGAGAACTATAATCAATACTATAGAAAAGTCTCAATGAAATCTTGCTGAGTTCTGTGTGGAGCCCTGTTGAAAGCCAAGAGTGATGTAAGATTTGCCTGGAGTTTGAACTGAGCCCTCCGCATTGTTCTGAGGGCTTACCATTAAAAGAAGAATAAATGTTAGCAATAAAAAGGTCAAGAGAATGAGAGCATCTAAAGATCTGTAAGGGATCTCATAAATATATAGCAAACATCTTCCCTGACGTATTCCGCAGAAGAGAAGAATTCTACATCACCCACAAAGCACATTTTTTACAATCTGTTTCTTTCTGTCTGGATACAAAGGAGTAAAGCAGAGTATGTAACATATGACTTGTAAAATTCAAAGTTTAAAGCTTAGAAAAACAACCAAGATTGGAACCGTTCAACAAAATCATATCTCCCTTCACATAGTGTCTTTTTATTCTTATAATTTGTCAATAAACCAACAAATGAGACTCTCAACTATCAGTACTTTAGGTATCATGGCTTTAGGTACACAAGAATAAATTAAACAGCATGGACTTGAATCATACCAACACCACAGGCAACTGCTGTGGGTTTTCCCACCTGATGTGTTGGAAAGGGCTTAGAGTATTTGCTGTCATTTCATACTCTGGTGCCCTAAACTTTGAAGAATGCATTAAGTCCTGGCAATTTTTGTTGGCTCAGGTCCCTTATACATGGGCCATGTGTGGCCAAGAGCAACTTCTCATGAAGAGCACAGCAGAAATTTGAGCATGCTCTGCCAAAAAGCCCCTGGGAAGCTGGGTTTGTGGGCACATCCCTACCTTCAAGCAAGCAGGCAGCAGAGGTGCATCTTGGGGTTATTCAGCTCCAGACAAAAATGGCAAAGGTCTCTTCTAAGAAAGACCTTGAAAGCAAAATTACAGAGGATACAAGTGGTAAACACAAAAGGGGAAGACAGAGAAATGTGTATCAAAGAACACACACAGACAGAATGGGAGCATCATTCTGTTACCACAGCATTTACACATACAGGGTACACATGTATAGGATTCTGTTTCTCCTCCTGGCATTCAGCCCTGGGTGGTGAAACAGCTGATGCTCTAGGCTGCAGTGGTCCATCGTTTTTCCAGCTGGTCAGATACTGTCTGAGGGACCTCTGTAAGCACCACATAGCTCTGGCAACAAGGACTCGCAAGTCAAGTTGATGCCTGCGCACAAATGCGCAAGGTGGCCTTTAGCTGCTGAAAATCCTACTGTCCTCTCATCTACTCCTTGTCATCTCCTAGATCACAGCAGAAAAGCAAATGGGCAAAACACAGCTACCTGGTCATGGACTACCTCTTGGGGTCAATTGTGTTGAGTCTATGTTCTGGAGCTGAAGTGAGAATATTTGACAAAAGGAAAAAAACCCACACATCTAAGAGAAAAAAATATGGCTTAAACCACATAGAACAGCTAAAGAAAAAGAAGTGACAACAAACAAGGTTTGCAGTCAAGGAAAGGGTAAAATCTTGGCTCTACTGAAGTCATTGGGATGTTTGCCAGAAAGCTGTAGACAGGGTGTTTTATCCAGGACTTTTAATTAGTTATTAAATGATTCAATGGCAAGTTGGCTGGTTTAAGGTGCAAAAAAAAAATCAGAATAGCTCCAGCATGCCTCTCCCTGCCCTGCCTACCCCTTGGGAGGTTCAGATCATGCACAGCTTTTTTTATGGGAGACTTGACAGGTATTTCATTGAACCTCAGTTGAAATCAGTAGGTTCCCAAGCCCTGCCTCTTTCCCAAGTTTGGGGATGAAGATAGGAAACACCTGCTAATGACACCAGAGACACAGCAAACATCAAAGTCATGTGTCAGCAGAAAGCACCCTGGAAACCTGGCCCCTGCAGTCACTGACACAGCCTATCTGGTGGGAGATAATGCATATGAAGAAATAGGATGCTGTGTTCATTTAATTGACGTACATCTGAAAGGATATGAATTATTCTTGAGTGACAGACCCATAAGTAAATAAGGCAGCTCACTGCCTTCAAGGCTTTAGCTACTTTATGAAGAGCCCCACCACCTGAACGATCTATTCACACTGCACACTTCTGCTCTGCCTCATTTTTCTGCTTTCCTCAGTCTCCTTCTGCCTTTCCCCCTCCAAATTACACCCGTTTCTATGGGAACAAAACACATCATCGGAATGGACAGAACTCTGTGACATCCCCACATGCAGAGCAAAACCAGGGTTTAAATAAGTGCTTTGCAGTTTCTGCCACGAGCTGGGGAAGGCGACGGGCAATGGCCCCACACGTGTGTGTGCACGTGTGAGCGTGGGCGGCTGGCCCTGCACGCACGCGCTGTCCCCTTGTCACACGAGGCACACGCATGCACAGCCACCGGCTCCCTGGGACAGCAGAAGGCTCGGCAGAACCCGTTCTATCCCATTCTGCTTTAATATAGCTGAAAATTGCTTTGACAGCTGAATAGCTTCTTTGTTTATAACGTGTTCCTAGCTGACTCTCCTGCATTATGGAGCTTTGCAAAGAGATTACTTCGTCAAGAACTGAACGTATATGGTCTGGGCATGAACAATTTAGTGTGATGAACTGCATTCATTTTATGAGACGTGCAATCCGCAGTCCTGCTGCCTTTAATGCATCTGCTTTTCTCCGTTGGTTTCATTTTCTGATCTCAAGTGTTTTGTGAATTTTGTTGGGGTCTTTGGGATTTATCTTCTTTACCCTGTCCTGGACAGATGCAGAGAATTTTCAATATGTCATATCCCAAGACATTTTGTCTTACACTAAGCGTACCAAATTGAGACTTTGGCTGCAAAGAACAGATCATCATTGTTACCCAGCTAGCTAATTAACCACTTGCAAATATCTTATTTCTGCCCTGAATTGCTAGAGTTTTGTTAGCGTTTGAATTATGATTTTAATGCAGTAGAGTCCCAGCTTAGAAACTGGACCCGCTGTAGGGAACGCCATATGGAACATATACAGCTTCTTACCATGTCCCTTCATCCCCAGTGGTAAAACCCTAAGTACACGGATCTCCATCCACATGACTTCAGCTGCACCTGAACCAGTCCATTGTCTTTACTGAGCATTGTCTATAAAATATTAAAGCCAACCCAGCCTGTACTGCGCTGCAGGCACTTACTAGGGCCTTGCACTGTGCACTGGATGAGCTTTGCAGGCTCTGAAGCTGTTGCCTTTACCTGTGCTTGAGTTGACTGTGCTGGTCATCTCTGATCACCATTGCAGTTTTTACTCCTAGCTATGACTTGCTTAGAAATTACATTACTGCAGGTTGACTTTGTGCCCTGCCTGGAGGCACAACAGAGACTCAGGGCTTTTTTCTCTGGTTTCTCCTGTCTTATTCCCTTCTCCCTCACTCAATTTTTTAAATAAGCAGCATTAATTCTGATGGGTAGATGATATGGTCCAGTATAAAAATGACCAAGAACATTAATTGTCCTAGCACTAAAATTCCTATCAGCTTTGTAGTAGGCATTACATTGATCTTTTGTGGGCTGAAGACTGAGCACCTTTCTTGGAGACATCACTGGAGGCTTTTCACGTGCAGGACACAAAGGTGGGCCTCACAGCATCTTGCATTTCAAGGGGTTTTGCTCAGCCCATGAACTGTCAGAACTCCAGTTTATACTATGCCCTGCATTTTGCACTCAGTGGTATTTTGCCACTTCTGAACATACTAACCATCTCCATAAGCAGAGGGGACATTTGTCAGACAGACAAATCCCTCCTTATCTCTTAGTCATAACCCTGATCCACCTCAGATGATTTAAAGAGCTTCACACATATTAACCTTCCAAATAAAAAAAGACAAGAAAACAGCTTCTATGCAGATCACTGTTTGAAAACAGAAGCTGCAGAAAGATTCCTTACAACCTTACTTGCTCCCACTCATACTCCTAATGGGCACGTATTTCACAAGAGATGGCACACTACATGCTAATTTGTTGAAAAAAAATTTTTTTAAATTCAACACCTCTGTGGAATTCCTTGTACTAGAAACTAATGCCTTGACTAATGAATTCCTTAACTTTCACCCGTATGGCAAATGATGGACTGGTGTCACTGACAAAAAAAAATACCTCTGACCCTGTAATATTCAGGTAAATAATAAAAGGCTGCACAAGCGGTTTAGAAACAATTATTCTTATTGTACTGGGAATTTTCATATTTAGCAAGAAGTCATGAGGTCTTCAGAGTCAGTAAATTTCCACAGACAGTTTCTCTTCTTCGCCCCCCCCTTGTGGCAAACATGGCTGAGCCACCAAACATGTCTCAATCGGTCTGTAACCTGCTCTGCTGCAAAAGCCCTTGGAAAATCCCAGCCCAGCAGACACCAGCTGTACTGGGATATGGCTGGTGCCAGTAAAGGCAGCAGGGATTTGCACCGTCACTGCACTGTGTGCATTGGTCAGAGAGGGTGAAGTCAACTGGCTGAAACACACCAAAAGCTTTGTGCAAAAAGAGACCACGAGAGAGAAGAAAGGAGAGTCATGGTTTGCAGAGGAGAAGTAAATAATTTCCAAGATCAGGGCCCTTTGATACAGAGAGAAAATGAGAAGTAGAGAGGGGAAGGAAGGCATGTCATCACCTCACAGCATGACTCTTCTGGAGTAAATACAGCTTTGCATGTACTCAGTGTGCCTCACCCCTTCCTTCAAGAAGAGCTCCGTATTGTTAGTATCCTAAATGATGGATTTCCACATTCATATATATCTTCTCATTTCAGTGCTGCTGGCACCTAAAAACCTGAATTTAATTTTCCAAAACCAACTAAAATCCCTGCCTCTTACTCTAGTCTTAGCTGTTCCCTGCCAGTGTATGAACATGACTCTCCTTCCATAAGGTCATAGTTAATAACAAGCTAAATATGTCCCACCTAGAGGAGCATCCATGGGTCATGGTGTCAGTCTACATCTTATAAGTAAACATGGGAGCTTATTAAAGGCCACTTTTTCCAAAAAGGACCTTAAATTTTGGGCTGTGACAATGAGTCAGGGCATAACTCCTTTGACTAAAGACACATAACAAATTTTCTCTTTAGGACTGTGCCAGGGAATACGTTAGACCGTGGACTTCAGGCTCTTGCCACTTCTGACCCACCACTGGCTCACAAAGGGCTTAGATGGTTGACTTGCATCAAGCTCCTCATGGACGTGAAAATACATTTACCCAGAAAGGAGATCTTGTATGCTCTGGTTTCTGGAAATGGAACTGAAAGCACAAGGGTTGATGCTATTAGCAGATGGCTACTTTTCCTGTTCAGAGTGCTTTCAGCCTGTTGTACTTACTGGAAAAGTGGGCATGGTGGGAGCAGTACCACAGGCCCAGCTCTCAGTGCCCATTTGGGGTAAAGATGCTGGGCATGAGCACATAAGTAGGATTAGCAGGTTGGACCTCAATAGATCAAAGCATTTAAGACTGTATCTGCAGAGCTGAATAACTGAAGGAAGTCCAGGGCTATTGCAAATGCATCTTTACTGTCAATGACAAATTTTCCATACGTACTGGCAACCTTTCTCTGGATCTCATCAAAGTAGTTCCTAAAAGAAATTTTGAAAATACAAACCCAGAAAGAATTACCCCAAAGAAGCTCTGAAGTGATTTCCTTTAATGAGAAGGGATAGGTACAGGAATTTCCTCATTCTCTTGTCTCAGAGACAGGCAGTGGGATTTTGCACAACCCCAACAGCCTGGCTCAGCCATCCACAGGGTGTTTCAAGTTCTTCCTCGGCAGGGCATAAGTCCACCTGAAAGAGTAGTGATAGGGGAGGAATTGCACAGCCACTGCCCCAGCCTGAATGTTATGAGGCTCTTCCAGACCTGCTCTGTAAACAGGAATTGCCTTTGGACCCTTAAAAAACACGCACCATATCATTCTGGAATGGCGTTAATCTCTTGGTCGTGGAGGTCAAAGCAAGAGTTCTATTATAAGATCTGTGAAACACATCTCCTTCCCAGCCACTCACTTGCAGGGAACAAAATCCAGTCAGCCAAAATGATCCGTGTGTAACAGGACACCAGAGCAGGCATCTGAGGCAACGTGGGTGAGGCATTTTAGAGCTGTGAGACCTCCGAGCTGGTGCCGAGCCCTTGGTGAGCCAATACTGGCTCAGTGCCACAGTCAAGGAAGCAGAAGAGACAGTTTTCTCTCTGCTTCCTTACCGAGGACAATGGTCTATTCACAGACAATACTAGCTGGAGAGGCCATGGCCACACCTCTCACCCAAGGCCCAGCAGGGCTTTCCACGGTACTGCCCAGCATCAGTTGTGTTCCCTGCCTGGCCCTGTTATGCTTCCATCTTGCCTAGCACCTCTGCAGAGTCCTGGTTCATTCATCTCAATAGCACTTACAACAGCTGAAGCCCAGGAAGGACTGGACCTTGTGGTTCCAAATGACAAAGCCCCAGCCTTGGAGTCACGTTGGCTGAGCAATGACTGACATGTGCCAGAGCACGGAGCAGAGCACCCTGGTCCCCAGGGTGTGGTAAGCTGGAGGTTAGCTGAGGACCCTCTGCATCTCTTTCTTTAACACATTTTCTTTGTATTTTCCTTGGGGCCCACAGTGCACACTGGATTTGCTGATAAAATTATCAGTAGCAGAGTGAAACATCGGTTTCATTTGTGCTGTTTACACAGAGGCTTTTTCTCCAGTTGGTAAGTTGGGATTCAACGAACGGGGTGACCCTGTGTTTTCTTCCACGCCTCACAAACGCTGCTTCCAGCAGTGTGTGCTACATGTCAGAAGATGGGGAGAGACTCTGCATCAGGGACCAGCCCTCCCTCACCCCAATGCTGGAGTTTTCACCTCTACACTGGAGGTGGTCTATCCCCACACATCATTCCCAGCCCCAACCCAACCCCTAGAGATGAGGAAAGGCTGTGGCACAGTATGTGGACGCCGATTACATCTCCAAACAGGAGGAGCACACAATCGGTGGGATCCGCCTGCTTTCCAACCCCTTTGTGCTCAGGGGCAGAAATACAAATAAGCCTCAATGTCTTTTTCCTGCTTATATGAACCAAGATCCGTTTTTCAATAGCAGGCCCTGTCAGATAAGTATTCCCTATTCTCAGTAGTTATTTTTGGGAGAGAAAGCCTTTTGCTGGCTCCCATGACACTCCCCTTCAGCACTCGGGAGGTGCAATGGGATGGCAGGTAGAGCTGTGATTCAGGGATGCTCCTACACCCACTGGAAGCTGGTGTTGCCATGCCAACCCTGTAGCCTGTGCACAGCCAGCCCAGGGCACTGCAGGCTGCTACAATGTCTGTGCTTTTGCACGTAGATCAGTCTCTGGACCTTCCAGTGGAAGATTTGTTTGAACCTTTGATTGCAGGATGGATGACAGCATCCCACTGAATTTTCAGCTCACCTGCCCATCTCCCCACTTAGTCTTGTCTCAAAGAGAATAGCATCACAAATGTTATGAGGAAGTTTTTCCCCCTAAATGAATTACATCACACAACCCTTGCTAATAGCCTGTGTTGTTTCAGAAAGACCACAGGCAGAGAAGTGGGTAGGAATGGCAACAATCCTCCCAACAAGCCCAGGCACCCCTGGCAGAGCCGCACCCACCCTTCACCCGCTCAGCGTGTCAGGTCATGTGCTGCCTGAGACAGCGTCCAGAGCTCATCTGAGGCACTCACAGCACGTGACCAATTACCTTTCCTCTGCTTTGACTCACCAAAAGGGACATTTTAAAAACTGTTAATTCCAAAAAGCACTAAGTGACAAAGTCAGCTCTGTGCAAAGCCAATGGAGGTGGAGGGCACTGCAGACAGTTCATAGCAAAAGGACTCGTTTGGATTTAATTGCCTCGTTGGAGAATTCCCTGGGTGATTTCCTAGGTATTTTCTAGCTTACTTCCTTATTGCTCTCTGGGTAAACTAGGTCAAAACACTTGCCTTGTCTAAGCCTTGGTTTGTCAACATATTAAATGAAGGCGATGGAACAAGTTGTTCCCTGCTTTTTCTGCCTGGAGTTCAACCTTACGGAAAGTCCATATAATGCCCTTCTCCTTCATTAGAGCCAGGAAGGCCCTCTGAAATCCCCAAAATCGGAGAAGCTGAGAAGTGTTGCATATTGCTATAGGCAGTTCAGGCAGAGCTTATGTGAAATGTGAACAACTAGGTTATTAGGAAAGATGTGCTCAGAGTTGCACTGCATTTTGTCCCTAAAATAAAAGAAATGCATCACCTATAATTGTTTTTTCTTGATCAGCCTGCTGGCTAAGGTAGGAATACCCTTACAAACCACAGTATCTGAAGTCTCAAGAAGTATTCTAGGAACAAAGAAATTCCACCACCCACTGTGCTGCATCCCAGATCTGGCTGTTCCCGAGATACTGCAGTACATCCCAGCCCTGTTGCCTGCCACTCTACACACACTGTTCATTCACCTGCACTGCTTTTCTTAATCAAAAGCTGAGCATTTAAAACCACAGTAACCTTTGAGGGTCCTGCAGCATGTACAGTGGATCTGATAAAAGGAAAACTACTGGGAACAGAGAATACAGAGAGGTGGTCAAGTGTCTTTGAGTCTGAATTAATACATGTGGTTATCAAGTTTGCCTTAACAAAAAGGGGTAGTCTACAGCATCCCAGATGGCAAATGAAAAGTATTTTTGAAGATGGTAGTTTGGTTTTTTTTTAATAAGACATCAGTCAGCAGTAATGTTTTACTGCATTGTTAACATGCAGGGTAAAATACACCAACAAAAACCACATAAGACATAAGCCTGTTCTTCAGAAAGCTTCTGTATTTCAGTGTCTGCATGAAATATATGAAATACAGCAATAAACCAGGACCAATTTCATTGTATGTTACATTGTATCAGCACTCTCATACTTCCTAACAGAAAAAAATCCAGCAATTTGGATAGATTTTTTACTTAAGTGATTCCTTACCCCTTTAGCATTTCAGAATTTGGGACCAATTTCATCATCAATTCTTTAAAAATGTAACCATAGTCTTTTCATGAGCAGAGATAACCAAAACAGGAATTTCAACTTAGGAAGATTTCTACAGGGAAGCAGAGGAAGAAACTGTTGTCAGAACTGTATTGCCATGAAGTGTTGTTTCCTATGGCATCCTTTGGCTTCCTTCCACCCTCTTAAGTGCCCCTTGCCTGGCTCCTCCTCCTCGGCTGTCCCACCTGTGGGCTATATATCTTCTGGTTCATGGCCCTGCATGGGCTGCCTCCAGTTTATGATATTGTCACAAGTCATTGCTACAACTCATATAGCTGGGCTTGGTACGCAGGTTCAATAGTGCAAGTCCTTTGAACTGCATTCCTCAAGTCCACTTTTCATCCCATTATCAGACTGGTACTGAATAAAGGCCAATTGGAAAATCCCAGTATGACATGCACATGCTATCGTTCATGTAATGGCTATGATCAGAAAAGGGTTGGTGAGAGACCTCACCGTATGCTGAACTACATGAATTATGTGTGTTTAGTCTAACTGGAATGACTTCTGATATCTCAGGGTCAAAGTCTCACAATTCATAGGCAAACATTTTAGAGGACTTGTATATTAATGACGTATCATTAGCCAGAATCAGAACTAGTTCTGCTGAGTCAGTTACCTTGGACAAAAAACATTCAGCCAGAGGCTCTGAGACATGATCTGGCTCCAGGACTTAAAATGAGGACCATTTCCCACACTGCCCAGCTATGGCAATTACACAGCCAAGGCTGGGGCTTGCAGACAGCAAAGCTACTTCAAGATTTTGGCAAGGTCCCTCACTGCCTGTTGGGAAAAAACCCCAACTACACACCAACAAAACAAACATCTAATTTTTGACATTTTTAAAGCTTCTTTGCTTGATTTCTTGCTACAGTAGAATAAAAGAAAGTACCATAGTGATGACTTTGGGCCGTTAAAGGACCAGGTTCTTTAATGCACACATGTCTGTGCTGCACTGCACAGTCTGTAGGGATGTCCATCCTGGAGCATCCCCGCACATGCAGTCCCCAGAGGGGCTTTGCAAACTGCTCAGATAACTGTTGCATTAAATTACATTTAGCTTGAGTGATCAGTAGCTCATCAGTTGACTTCTGGCTCTGATTTCTAATAACTGGAAGCATCTGACATAATGAAAGCCCTTAGAGAAGGCACAGGGAAAGAAATAAATGTGCTAATTAAGCTATGCAGAGTGTCTTGGAGAAGAGTGCTCCACTTCAAGGATACCCTGACATTTCTGACCCATTACAAGTATCAGCATAGAAATTTCAGGAATTTAATGTGGAGTGTTTAATTGAGACAGAGATGAAAAGAAATCAGTGGAATTTAAAACTGATTTCTTCCCTACAGGTTAGTAAATATTCTTAGCCATTAATGTGGGTAACTTTGATTACAGGAGGTAAATCATCCTCGTAAATGTGATAGAAAACCATGCAGGCCTAGCACATTTATGATGAATTCTTTGAAATTTGCTTGCAGTGCAAATGGAAGTGCAATAGTCCTATTGCTGTATCATACTTAGCACTTAAATACAGTTTTTCTCATTTAATTCCACCATTTGAACCTAAGGACATAGAGGAATGTTTTGAATTTTACATATGATACATATTTTCTTCTGAGAGAGTGGACCTGTAAAAATACAGCTCAAATAATACTACACTCAGCTTCTCTCCCCTCCAAACCCTCTAAGTTTTACAGTATCCTCACAGGATACATTTTGGTTTATCTGTTTTAATACATGGTTAAACTGAGGCTTGAAAATCAGAAAGTTACCAAGAACAAAATGCGTGTTAGGTACAGAGAAAGAAATTCTGATCCAGATTCCTAGTTGTCAGCTCTATCATTTTGCTGGTAATTCCTTTCCTTGCCTGCATTTAGGAACACATTATCTGGATGTCCCATTAATATAAAAGGTGTTGAATGGGAGACCACTCTTCTCCTTAGGATGGTTTGAAGCCCCTTGACCCCCATGTTTGAAGAATTTCTACTTGTTCTTCAAATGAAAATGTGTGAATTATTACACAATTTGTGTGATAATTTCATTAGCAGACAAAACTCACCCTCCTGTATTGTAAAATAGCTCTCATTTTTAATTTACCCTAATTTACCCAACAGTCAGCACCTGATGTCTGTTTTCATCTGGACTTGCCACGTCACTGAAGAGTGTGGGAGTATCCCTTTTTATAGCCATAAATAGGAATTAAAAGCATAGCCCAGGCTATGATTATTTGGGACTTTGGCGTTTGGTTCATACTCATCACAGGTGTCAAACTGGGTTAACCTTTCCATACTGCTCTGTATTGCTGACTATTAAATTAATTGGTTGTGATTAATACAGGAGGGTCATTAATGAAAGCTCTTTCCATCCAGGCAGTTTTATGCAGTGTCTGAAGGACGTAAATACTTGGATCAAGTTTCTCTAGACACATTTCTCAGTTTTTCCTGTTAGTGGGAACCCAGAGGACTGGATATGCAATCTTCAACCACTCCAGCTTGTGTCTCCAACTCTATTTAATCCATGTACCAGGGCAGCAGCTTGCTACTACCACTAGCTGAAAGAATTATAGTGGAAGTGACTGATGAACTTGAAAAATTCTAAATAAAGACAACTTACAGTTTCAGCATTTTTCCCTCGGATCTCCTAACCAGAGCAATATCCTGCAGAGAGAAATCTAGATACCATTGAATGGGAGAAAGTTGGCTAGGAACAGCAGCAGCACTCCTTCAATGGCAGAGCCAAGGAAGAAAACTATCTAACTCTTCCATTGCAAAGTTTCCCCTGGACCAAAAACAAAACAAGCATTCAGTTTGGTCATGCATGAGTCTGGTTTTTTTAATACTCATCTGGGCCTCCTATTCTTTCTCCAGCTGTGGATGCTGCACCCTTGTGCCTTTGCTCCTCTCCTGCAGCCCCCCAGCTGGGCTTGGGTAATCTGTGCTCTGACTTGTGCTGCTCTGCATTTCCTAAATGGCTCATGTGCTGGTCTAAGATGCCTTATAGGGTAAAAAACTGAAAGAGGAGAGACTTAGATTATATATTAGGAATAAATTCTTTACTCTGAGGGTGGTGAGCACCTGGTACTCTCTACCCAGAGAAGCTGTGGATACCCCATGCCTGGAAATGTTCAAGGCCAGGCTGGACAGGGTTTGAAGCAACCTGGGATAGTGGAAGGTGTCCCTGACCATGGCAGGGGCATGGAACTGGATGATCTTTAAGGTCCCTTCCAATCCAAGCCATTCTATGATTCTAATAAGCCATTTGTAGTTTTAATACAATAAGGAACCACAAATATTGTATTTCTGTTGCTTTACTTACATAAGGAGCAATGTAACTGGCTCTCCCTGTCTCAGTCTTGTGCTATTTATAAAGTCCATGTGAGGAATATACACATTTACAGCACGTGTGAAACCTGTATACGTAACTGGTCTCGAGCTAGAATAGTTTCCATGCTGTGTATCTCCATATAGCCCATCTTTCTGGCACATGTGACCCAGAAATGTGTCATCAGGACTCATGCAGTCACTGGACTGATGAAAGGAATTCAAGGGAAACAGAAGCAACAGTGCTGCTTCCAACCTTTGCTCAGCTTGTTGCTACTGCTCTCTGAAAAAGTTAGCAACACATGGAAAAGATGTCATCATCCCAACCTGGTCATGGTTTTACCTTTTCCTACAGTAGGCTTTTATGTAAAGACATATTATCCCAGAGATTATTAAGGAAAAGGAACTAAAAATCCACAGCCATCAGTTTTTAAAAGCAAATAATCACTCCCACGCAATGGCTGAAAGGCAAACTTGTACCTAAAGACTTGCAACTGGCATCACTGACATTTTTCATTGTCCAATCAAACTGTTAAAAATAAAAATAAACAAAGTCCACAGAGAAAAATACACTGGATTTTAACATTCTTTCACATTTCATAACCAAAGCTGCGGTCAGCAACATGGAGCAAGAAGGATGTTTGGTTATAAGTCATGACTACAATCTGACAGTCTCATTGGCATCACATGGAAAACTTCCAAATTAAATGGATGTCTAAATTAAAGACATTCAGACTTAAGATGAAACATCACAAATAACCCTATTTTGTCTAGTATAAATAAAAATCAAACCAGTCAAATGATCAGGAAGATAACTGATACAATATTGTTCTTTTGGGCATTCTTGTTAGTGATTTACCAAGCGTGTTTTAGATGCCTAAAACAATTAAGCTAGTGGACAAGCTATTCTAGTCCTCTGGGCATGAACTGTCCTCCTAATGTTTGCTCTCCAGGTCTCCCCACAGCCGCATCCTTCTAATGCCTCGCTTCTTACTTCCAGCCTCCAGCTGGTGACTCACTATTTAATCAGTGCAGCCATCCGGACATTCACCTGCCAAGTCAGAGCAACACTTGATCTCGCTGCCTTGACCTTCACTGTGCCTATTCCCAACTTTTGCTTTTCCACTCATTGCACCAAATCTAAACTTAAGACTGTCAGCACTTCAGGGCAAAGCTCCCACCATGTGCGGCACGAACCTCACCCTCCGTCGCAGTGTCTGCAGACCCTGTGGAAGGTCATAAGCATCTTAACTGCCCAAAGGATGAAAGGACCACAGTCCTCAGGCCTAATTAGGTTTGAAATCCAGGGTAAAACTTCCACAGGCATCAACAGTGCTGGATGAAGCAGGAAGGGGCTGATCCTGATTGTAAAGCTAAGTGCCACTTGAAGGGTTTGTATCTTCTCAGTGGTAAGGGATTCCATCTTGCAAATTCAAGCCCTAAAGCCAACAAATCATTTTAACAAGAACTATGAAACTCCTCCAGCAACACTCATTAGAAAGTTACCTGTCACAAAAGACATGAGGCAATAAGAATTCTGGAGGTGTAGGGGTCACCAGAGGGTATTTCATCCTTCTCTCTGTATTTTCTCCAGAAACAATAAAGGAGATGGAAGATAAAATGTGAGATTATGTCACAGCAGAAGAATGTCTCTACCCAGAGGAAGATAAGCCTTTTTCACTGAAGTCAAGTAAATTTCAAAAGATGACTGAGCTGTATTGCCATGCACTCTGCAGTTTTGTACAGTCTTTCCACTTCATGTATTTTATGTAAAAAAGCTACGTTATATATTACAATATATAGCTCAGCTGATCTTAAGGTCTGCTCCAAGTCCAGTTACTAATTAGAAAAAAGAGAAATATCAATGTAAGTGGCAGGAATTTGACCATGTCAGACTGGCAATGGATACTTTAACAAGGAGAACTGTCAAATCATGTCAGACATAGTGTTTGATTATCCATAGATGGATTACCTGAGCCATGGATTGACCCATTCTGTCTTTTCCCTACAGCTTTGGCTGTATCACAGCCAGGACACAGACTCTCACCTGCTTACGCCTTCCAGGAGCCCCAGATTATCTCTGGTTCTGGAGATGCACTTTCTGCATGTTAAAAGATGGACACACTGACTAGTCACTGTCTCACTGGCACATGTTTCACATTAGCTGTGGGTAATCTTCCCCCTCCCTCTCCCTTCTTCATTATCTGGATAACTGGCTGCAGACCATCTCTGAAGGAGTATGTTTGGGAGCCATCACAGGAGCATATTATGAAAGAAAGAGCTCAACTCTAATAATATCCTAATTATAAGAACAGAAAGGCCACATAACACAAAGTTTGTGCCTTCCAGACCCCTGTATTTCAGATCCCATTTTGCATCCAGCAGTCAATGCTGACACTTCTGCACAGGCCAGGCTCCTGCCTCTGCAGAGCTCATCAGCTCAGAGTTTGTCTGGAGAAAATCTGCAGTTCAAACCTGGATTTTGGTGAAGTTTCATGGTACAGAAATGTATCAAAACAGCAGCCTGCAGAAAAGCAGGGTATAGACAGCAGTGACCTCCAGTTCTCTTTGCAAACACTCTGCTGCAAAGGTGCTTTAATTGTATTTATGTTGATAAGTGACAGAGGGACTTCAGGGTGCTCAGGCACTTTTTGGGATCCTTAGCAGCAGGAAATCCTTCCTCAGTGGGGTGGAGCTGGAAGCCTCAGGCTGAAAACTCTGGCTGATCGCTATCCAGACCGCAAGGATTTCAAAACATATGGTACCCATGGGCTGGATCTACCCACTTGCAACACATTGCTTTCCCTGTGCCATTTAGTCCCTTCCAAAAATCCCACAATTGCTTTTATTCTGATTTAGCTCAGCTCTCTTCTCTGAAAAGACACGGTTGTGAAAACACAAACTTTTGGACCTTATTTGAAATAATGATTCTATTCATAGTTTCCAGACTCTCCTTTAACCATACCAGCGAGACAGCAAAAGAGATCTAACTGAGCTGCACAAACTCCTCCATAGTGCTTTTACAGGTACCCAGAGAGAAAGGGCACACACAGCTCAGGACACAGAACCTGGCTCAGACACACCTAGGACAAGTTAAGATGGGGCATCAGGAGCACCTTAGGTTGGAGGAATTGACCTATTTCATTGCAATTGAACAAGCATCTCAGCCCACACAGACCCTTCCTTTCCTAGATTCTACTTTATTGATCCTGTTAAAGTTGTCACCTGTGTTACACCATCATTTACCCCAGATTTACTTACTTTGTTATTAAAAGTCAGCCACACAAAGGGTTGTACTTTTTGTTCAACTGGATACAGTCGTCGTGAGCTTCCAAAGTCCCCACAGTATCATCTACCACACATAAAATTCCGGACTGTGACTTCTCAGAACTATTCAGTGATATAAAGTTTCGGAACACAAGGGAAGGTAGCCTTATGCCATACATACAGGAGCATGGCTACACAGAGGGAACACCCACCAGCTTCAGAAGACTTGTAATGGCAAGTTTTTTCATTGCTTTCATTATCTCAATTCTATATATGGAATGTTGCTGGAAATCATGTGAGTTCCTGAAGGTCAGCTCCTCTGTGTGTGAATGTGTTTAAGAGTTTCACTTTTGGATTGCTGGAAAATGAAAGTTAGGTACTACTCAGTAAACCTTTGCTCTACAAAAAATTAATATCCATGGAAATACTTTTCATTACTTATGCTAATTTATAACTGCTGTGTCCTCCATTTACAAGGATAGCTTCCTGGCATGAAGGTATGAAATGTCCTAAATTTCATTTATGATGACATTGTCATCAAACCCAAAAAATAGCTAAATGAAATCATAATAATTAAGTGTACTCAGCTGCATTTTCCCTGAGAATTTCTGCATGCATTGAGTGTGGGAGAAGTGACTCATTCTTCATGAGGAGAACACAGTATAAATCCTGCTAATTATTTGTGCTGAGAGTGCTATCTACAATTCATTAATTATATGAAAGTTATAGGGCTCTGGCACTTTTTCATAAAGTGCCATTAATATTGCAGCTGGCTATGCTACAGACACACTGCAAGATCTAGAGAAATCATTTTTCAGACAGGGTAGAAATACTTTAAATATATTTTTATTCAACATATTTTAGTATTTCTTCTTTGAACATACTCCCCTGACAAATGAAACAATCTCAGCAACTCTAGCAGGACAAAAAAAGAAAGCCTCAGCTGCAGCTAGAATTCGGAAATAGATATTATGCAGCACCAAGAGATATTGTGCACGGTTAAAGGATTCTTGGAATGAGTGCAGGACTGGAAGTGAATCCCCTGCCATTTATCAATCCCCTATTACTAAAGGCCACATTCCAGAATAACTCTCGGAACTAGCTAACAGGTTGTTAATTAGTAGTCACTACTATATAAAGTAGAAACGAGGGACTAACAAGACCCCAGACACTGTGGCACAGGCTGGAGCCCCCCCAGCCCATTTCACAAATGGTCTCTGAGCTGCCCATGCCCGGATCAGCCACAGCTCTGCCCAGTCCCACCACTAAACCAGCACAGCAGAAAAAGCTGACAGTGCCAGTACGTGTTTGTATAAACCAAGAAGAGATGGCAATATCCAGAGAAGAAGAAAGGAGAAGGAAGATGAGGAAAGCAACACATGAGGTGATGCAAATTACATCAAGCTTGAAAGAACCTGTCAAGTCCTTATCCTGCTATAGATAAGTTGCTATAGTAAATGGAGCTGATCCACCTTTCTGATAAAATGAATCCCGTTCAATTTCAGTGCCATTTGTATCCAGGCTGATGTGTGTGTCTGGCTGTCTCTAGGACATACATCAGGAAACTAATGGAAAGCACCTGATAGCATCAGTCAGGTAAGATGGCTGATGTTCCCTCTACAGTCCAAAATGTTGCAAAAATATGAAATAATATTTTAGGCTGGGATGACTCAGAAATCAGCATCAACTTGCCAACTTGGAAGGCCTTAGGATGTTTGCTTCAAATAGTATCTTGGTAACAAATTTGTATGCCACATTCACATACACAAATCCATACATAATGAGATTAAAGGTCACAGCTCCTTAGGAGAAACCCTGTTAACACAGAAATACAAAGAGATCCTGCTGTCTGCAAACAGAAACGTATAATCCAAAGGCCCTTCATTAAGTGAATTGATCTATTTCTACAGCTCTGCCCTGTAACAGCCTCCAACAAGAAAAGCCCATTATTTGTTTATTTGTTTTCTTTTTTTTTTTTTTTTTAAATCTAGCATTTTTATCATGTCTGGATTTCAACTAGAGCATTACATTTTGGGTAAAGGATTTATTCTGAAGGCTTAGATTTCTAATAGGCTGAAACCAGTTAAGTTTTGTTTTGTCTGGTTGATTTTTTTGTTCAGGAAGTATTCCCTTCGGTATTTTAGGAGCTCCAGTAGGAGGACAGGGATGAGCCCTTACACTATGTATCAACAACTGACTTATGAACCTGATAACAGTTTGTTTTAAGGGTGCCATCACAGAGATGAGCTCTATGACCAGCAGTAACAGGAAGAATTAAGAATGGGAATAGTCAGACTGCATATAGGAATCAAAAATTCCTGATGGTCCTCCTGAAAAATTTCCTTACAAGGAGGATGCCTTATAAATACATACCTTAAAATGTGTTCAGGTAGTATCAAGGAAAAAAACCCTCAAACAAACCTACTGACTGAAGCACACTGGAGATTAGGTGTACGTGAAGAGATGGACTGGGTCAGCCATAAGACTAGATTATTACTGCACTAAAGGCACCAAACATTTAAATCATGACACAAACCGACCATAAAGATACTGTAACATTAGACCCTTTCTTTACTTTGCATGGTCACCAGTCACATGTGAAAACCATGACAATTTCAAGCATCATGATGAGATTTGTACTATTTTCCCATGGGTTATTTTGCAGACTGGAAAATGTATGTGGGGAAAAATGTTTTGGAAACTGAAGTCACATGCTTTGATGTGAAAAAACAGCCCGCCTGAAATTATATATTCTGAGCTCAGCATTACACAGAACTTATCAGTTTCTTAAAAGAAAATACAGTATGCTTTGGAAATTAAAATGAACTTCCACATGATTGGAGCAGAAACCTCATACTTGATTTCTGTGCATTTGACATGAAATACAGAAATGGTTGATTTAGAGCTCAGCATGTTTCAGTAGATTCCAAATAGCCCTAAGAGCAGCTCCAAAACAAAAGGTAATTATGAAAATAAAACTTTGAATTTCTCGAACAAACCAAACGTATGGTTTAAACCCTGAAAAGAAACTTGTGGAGACTGGTCCATGATGGAGCACCAGAACTGGATACCTGGACTGGTTCCACACTAATCTGGCCACCGCTGAAGCACATCTCTGAACAATCTCTATGGCTGGCTCTTAGGAGATATGCACGTAAAAGCCTTAACTGAATCTCACCTACAAATTCAGTCTGGACCATTCTGCTAAATTAGGTGCCTTCAAGAACAAAGCTCCCAAGGCCCTCAACAGAGAACGTAAGATTAGGCATCACTTGCTTGACCAACTAGCTGCTATTTGAAGCCGCACATGCGTGGCATAAATTCATTTAATCCTAAAAAGGTTTGCAAAGTCTTTAACTTGCTAGAAACGAGCAGTGGCAGAGAATTTCCCTATGCAGAAGTCCCTAGATCTGTCCCACCAGTGGGCAGTGGGTTTAAAGCTCAAGAAACCCTACCTCTCCCTGTTCTCAGGGTCTCACTCACCTCTCCTCTCTCCAGCATTTATTTCAGTCCCTGTAGTAGTAATTGGGATAGACAGGCAACTTGGCTCTGCCTTGCCCTGTAGCTCACAGAATGTTGTTCAGCCCTGAGCAGGACTAAAAGACAGCACCCAGGAAACCCTGTAGCTGCAGTAGGTTACAAAAACCTCCCTGTCAGTGAATACCACTCCCAGCATAACACTACTAAATAAATAGCACACAGTGGTGTTGACTTTACCTCTGCATTGTACCCAGCACGTAGCCACAGCTCATATTGCACCACACAGACCTAATGTTTGCCTTTCAGCAATGGCCTATGTTGGTTTACCCCCTCCAGGCCCATTTCCCACCCCTAACTTGAACCTGTGCTATTGCTGTACTTCCTCTTAATTGCCAAAAATTGCTTGTCTCCTCCATGCCCTGGGATTGTTCAAGGTGTCCATTTAATTTGTGCTGATGCTTCTCTTGTATTGAAGCCAGTTTGGTATTACGAAAAATGACATTACTAAAACTTAAAATGCTATTCTTAATAATGACATGATACAAAATTAGTAATGTAAGCTACATTAATTTGCTGGTCTGTTCCACTGTCTTCCATTGTATAAGCATTAGAAAATAAGCCATCCAAGTTCCCAATAATGATGTCTTACTCTCAACACACATAAATGAAGGGCCCAGCTTTGGTAGCTTTTGAAACATAAGGACAGTAAAGGAGGCCATTTGGAGACTCACTTAGAGGCAATTACCTTATTCTGTGTATGTTTTAGCTGTACAGACCTTACTCTGGCCACACATTAATCCCACCTTGTGTTAACTTCCACATCAAGGTATCCAGTTCAGCACCAGGGGTTTCTCATAGGGAAGGAGCACAAGAACATCCCTCAAACTTCTTCTTAAGGGAGAAGAATTTGACCTTCCAAGTTAGACTTTAAAACTTCACTACAACCTTAAAAAGCCTCTGTTCTCTTCCCATTGAAACTGATGAATCTTATTTTTGCTCGGCAGGTCCTGTTTCCCAAGACCTGCCTCTCCTCCCCTTCTCCTTGTCCCACATCTTTCCCTCCAGAGCTTTCCTTGGCTCCCATCTCCCTAATCATCTTGGGCTCATTTCCAGAGATATTTGTAAAAATACAGCAGCATCCTATAAACAGCCAATCTCTTCAGATTTAAAATTCACTAGCTACTGTTTCCAAGGCAAAAGAGGGGAAAAAGGGTATTCCAAGGGGACCCCTTTGACGTGACCATTCATCTGCCTACATCAGCAGTTCCCAAGCCTGTTGGCTCCCACCCTTGTTTCCGGGCTCATGACCTCCCTTCCATCAGCACTCCTTGGGGTCGCGACCCCAACTTTGGAAACTTCTTGTCTGGATCAGTCAAAAGTGACGCCTCAAGAATAGTTTTCCAGCCGGTGCCATGTTTGTTTATGCTCCTGAGGGGTGTGATTACCCTGGCGTTCAGGTTCAAACTTGTCTCTTTCCTTGTTTGTAAGTTTGGAAAGATTTTCTGGGTGTCACTCAGTTGATAGCAAACACCAACTTTTGACTGTTCTGGTTAGAGACAATTATATCCCAACCGACCTGGTGTGGCATTAAGCTCTTGGTTACAAAGTTCAGCCGTGCTTGGAAGAAGCAAGGATTTTGCTTCTCTGCAGAGTCTGGAAACATCATTGTTTTCCCTGCTTGCATGTCACGATCACTCAGATATAACAATTACCATGCCCAAACCACTCCTTATGCAGTGACACGATTTCATCCCCCACACTCTGCACCCTCTCTGCTGCACACACGCATGCAGACGGCTGAACTCTCACAGCTGGTTTTCTGCACGTCAGGTTGCCTTTCTCTTCACGGTCATTGAGACTGTGTGAGTAGTGAACATTGTAATATTCTAATTCCCACTCTGCTTTGTCACCTTTGCTTGCTGATGAAAGGTTGGTGGGGAGGGGGAAAATCAACAGCAAAGTGGTTTGAAGACATCTTGAAAACACCACTAAAAATGCTAAAACTGTCAGAACATTTGCAGTTTGGATGTGCTACAGCAAGTTCTGCTTTGGAATTTCCCTGGAATTGAAATAATTGGACATTTTTCATCTCCCTGTTTCTTCTATTTTCACATCATATCCTTATTCAGCCTACATATCTCTGTAGAGGTGGTTCTGCTCCTGCGTTAAAGACCAGTTCCTTTAGCTTTCCTGCCCACAAAATCTCCTCACCTTGTACTCTCTTACTCTAAGCCTAAAGCAGTTGTTTGACTTTCTCTTTAATCTCAGTGTATTTCAGTGTTACTGTTTTTCAATTTAAACAGCCAAGAGATATCTGCCTAAACACACCAGACTGGAATTTGGGGAATGTAAAGTGGAAGCTTAGCAGTAGCAGCAGCACCTGGGTGCAGCCAGCCTTCATACCTGCCTTGGGAAAACACGACATACAAACCTCAAGTCAAAGGGAAACTAGGTAATGCTGAGTATTAACTAAGGGAAACCAGTTATTAAAGTGATGAAAGGACACAACACCACCCCTGCACTTGAGAGGAATAAAGTTATTCAAGATCAGTAGAGGAGGGAGAGAGAAGAAAGACATTTGTGACTTTTCACCACTCGGGCACATGTGAGTACATGAGGCAGTTGGATACAACCCCTTTTCCTAATTATTCAGTCTCTATATGAGGTTTAAGCATCTGACTTTGGATGCTGCCAATAAAAGAGATTAGGCTGAAAATGTTTCAGCATGAAAGGCAACCACTGAAGACAACATCAGGGCTTCTCTCTCCCTCAAGTATGAGGGCAAACCCCATGGCCTGGCAGTGCAGGCCAGCAGGTGAGGAAAACAAAGTCATGCTTTGTTAGAACGAAACTCAGTGAGCATCAGAGCACATCATAAGCACAGAGAAATTCCTGTAATGATGTGCATGAGACCATCGCTTGTTTGTCACTGTACTGCACTTGCAGAAGGGTTGCAGATCCCTACTGAACTGGAAATGGTTTTCACTTTCTTCCTGTCTTTTGTTGACACTGTGCTTACAAGACTGCACAGAGGTCAGGTTTGCCTTCTGCCTTCACTTGTGCCATTATGAGATGGAAAACTGCTGGAGATGTCAAAGTGGTGGACCCAAGAAGCTGGTGTGGTTATTGCTACTGAGTTGAGTGTACCTGAAATATCTCTGCCTGCAACATCTCCAATTCCAGACGGGGGGATTCAGATGGACAGAACTTTCAAAGTTTGTGGGGAATTGTCTGGTTGTGGTTGGATTTTGCTTTTTCTTCTTTTTAAATTTATATATTTGGACTTGCTTCAACTAGGAGGAAATTAAAAATTTTGCCAGAAAGGATAGAGCACTGGACTGATCCTGGATCTGCAGATAATAATCCAGCCTCATGCTTAGAAAATGTGTCCTCATTAATAGTGTTCTACATAAAGGAAAAACTGTACTGTTAAATGTAAAAGAGATACCAAAATTAGAATAATCTTATTCATCCTGTTAATGCACATTAGTGAAGGACTAGTAATATGCATGGACTAGATGAAATTTACTATGCAGGTGGACAACTAAATTATTTTGACCAATATAGGAGATAAAACCTCCTTTTGAAGAAAAAGGCCAGTATCAAAGGTTCATGGCTGAAAAATTAATTAGAACACAGCCATTGTAGCTACATGACATTTGTATAATCAGATCAGACTCCCATTTTATTTATCAAATGCACAGGGGCTCTTCTTTCAGGGGTGTATGGAAGCACACTTTGAAGTGCATATTTCATATCTGGATGAAGCTCTTGTGTACAGGTGCAGCATTTGTAAAACGTCCAAGAAAATACAAAGGGCCCTTTCAAGAGAGAAACTCCCCCCACTGGGAAAAGTTCTTCTCTTTAAGATTACAAGACCATTAGGCTAATATTTGGGCTATTCTTGCTGACCCAAAGAAACCAAACAGCACATGGAAATGTTGGAAGGTCATGGGTTTCATCTTGTCGAAGATGCTTTTGGGATTTTTTTTTTAGTAGAAAGGCCATATGCTTTATTGATCCATTGAAATATGACACTGGAAAATATTTTTCAGAAAAAGTGGATGTCAAAGGGTAAGGGAGTCGAGTTCAGCTGCATCTCCATCCTGGCTTTCAAAGACACATATCACCACAGTGTTTCTTGTCATTAAAGGTCCACAGGTCTCTCCTGCCACTGCCAACACAGACAAGACTCCAGCAGGTATCATCAATATATGTATTTTAGACCTCAGGGTACCAGAAGGCCTACCCTAAACATGAATAATTTAGGGAAAGGGGGCTTCTTGGGAAGGTTTTCAAAAGATGAAAGTGCTTTTGAAGAAAGAGAAATTTTGCTTGCAAATCACATGACAGCTGCAGAGCAAGGGATGAAGAGAAAGTCTAAAGTGGACTCTGCTGGCCACTCTGACAGCCTTCCCAGGGAGCTGAATGAGGAGAGCTGAGCTGGCACATCTTGGTAAGGCTCCCAGTGCCAAGGACTGTAAACAAAATGATGCTAAGGGACCCACTCTGCTCAATTTATTACAGGAAAGATAATAATGTTTGCTCATTTTACTAATTTTTCAGTTCTGAATGTGTGCCCATTAACCATATAAACTGTAGACGGGAAAAAATAGTCGGTGAAATAATCCTACAAAGCAGCAAGGGATTCACTAAAAATCTGTAATTCTGAGTGAGAATGACTGTCAGGAAGTTCATAGGACTTCCCATGTGATCCTCTACCTGTCAAAGAAAAGGATCTAGACAAGGTCTTACTTGTGAAACTGAAAAATCCACATAGTTCTTGAAAGGAGATTAACTCTTTGAAATAAAAAGAGTGCAAAGGGAATAATTCACCACAGTTTGTTTCTTCTTGCCCTTCATTAGCATATTATTCCCTAAACCAGCCCAGCAGGAAACAC
Source organism: Struthidea cinerea (assembly GCA_013397865.1). Taxonomy (NCBI): domain Eukaryota; kingdom Metazoa; phylum Chordata; class Aves; order Passeriformes; family Corcoracidae; genus Struthidea; species Struthidea cinerea. The sequence continues at coordinate 1,326,666 of VZTI01003883.1, read as the reverse complement.
AGACATGGAAAATAAGTGCAAGTAGGTATTGCCATGAGAGAAGCAAGCCTTACTCCATCAATTCTCAAAGTAAGAAGCTTAACTGTATTATATGATGATAAAACAATTTCATCTGAGGCACCAAATCTTCAGTCCCAAAGATAGAAACATTTTATCTGCATCTGAGAAATGACAATGATCCTACGAACTTGGAGGCTCATGGAATTATAATAGCTTTCTTCGAAGATGCCGAAAGGCACGGATGCCAAAACAAGGTCAGGGAAGCTGAAACGGATAGTGCACAAGACTATATGAATCAACTAAACAGCCCAGTGATGCTGGGGTCAAACAGATGGGAGGATAAAAAGAAAAAAAGAGCGCAGGCCATGGGTGTTTGAACTGTATGTGAACACATTTACATTCAGCGTGGCACTATCCACGTGTCGCACACAAAAGTGGGACCTGCACTAGCCCTGAGGAATGCTGCAAAATTGCCTTATGACAAGACATTCACTCATGACATGGACACTTCTCTAAATTAAGTGCTTTCTAGTGCCAGATAGTCTTTCAGACTTGCTTTTTTTAGTGGGTGCTTTTTAAATAGCTTGCTATCCACTGAACTGGAGTCACATGCTTGTACCTTTAATCATTCAGAGAGTATTTCACAAATTCTTTGGGAAAATACTCAGACCAGCCTAGATAAGTAACAGACCTATGCCTGTCACAAACTCCCTTCTCTACCTGGAAACAGCTGAAGAGAGGGGGAGATGTTTCCACAGTCAACACCAGGGCTAAAACCAAGGAGTGAATGGTGCTCACCTGTAAGTTTGAGCTCTAGGGCTATTGCTAAGAAGCAGAACAACCAATATAAATGGTCAGTGGAATGACACAAGTAAAGACATTTACCACATGAGGGTGCAGAATTGAAAAGGAAGGCTGGGATTATATCTGGCCAGCTCCTGTTGTATCAAGAAATGCATTTCTGCAGAAGAAGTAACAGAGACTGGTTTGAACACACAGACAGGGACAGGCACAGCCAGAGCTGAACTCAAGAGGGTGGCAGAGATTATAGGGTGGGCTCAGTCACCGCTTGGGAAGAACAGTGAGGACTTGGGTGTGAAAGGAGCTCACAGCAGTGGGATTTGAGTGAGCTGCACTGGTGTGCTTTTAGTCCTTGGGCTTTACTAATTTTCATACTTCTGTGTCACTGGCCTGGGAACGTTAGTGTATCTGTAGACAGTCAGTTCCCTGTTCCCAGCTGACCCAACTGCATATACATAGCAAGGACAGAAAGAGGCACAGCAGTTTTAGAGGGATGGAGTGATTCTGGGATCCTTGCAGGCCCCTTTGTTTTTTCTGGCATGCACTAGAGCACCTGAAGGCAGCTCTGAGGTGTTTCCCGGTGTCTGCAATGGGCCCTTCCTGCAGTGCATTTCAACATGGCCCATTTCCAGGGTCCCTGCACAGCGAGTCATGAGCTGAAAGGAATACACAAAATAGGTTGTTCTTGCCTCTCCTGCCCCCTTTCTACAGCCTCTGAGAGTGGCCAGGACAGCATATAGGAGCATAAGTGCAAGCAGGACTGAAGTCCTGCCCCAAAAGTGATTGAGAAGTCTGTTAAATAAACTGGCTGGTAAAGTTGATCAGGAAGTCTGATGCACTGAGTCTTACAGAAGGGATCATCCTTGGAAGGAAATGCACATCTTCAGTTATGATGTGTAAGATCACCACAGACCTCAAGCAAATACTCCACAAGTCATCAGAAATTCACTAGTATGAATGAAAGCTGCTCCACTGAATTGTGCAATCCACTGCACAGCAAATTGCCACAGGACTGAACCCCAAAGTGCTCCATGGGGGTCCCTCATGTACCACTGAGAACCAGCAGCCTCCTCCACCAGGCATTGCTGTGTAGGTGGCTTAACTCATTCTCTCAGGTGTACCTGATGAACTGAAAAGAAGATTTAGGAACCCAGAATGATGCCTCAGAACTGCACAGATGTTAAAAGGCACAAGCAAACAGCATAAGCAGCCCTTCTCCTTGCTGTCCAAATCTAAGAAAGGATGCAACAGAGGGCAGTGAGTTTTAATGCAGGACAAGAAGCTGCTGTAAAATTCCTTGTGGAACATGAGCTCTATTATATTTATCACAAATTTGCTAAGTAAGTTTAATACCCTGGCATTGACCCTGCCTCGTATGCCCTTAATAACATCATTATGCTTTGTCCTGTTAAGATTTTACAGCAGAAGAGATAACACATGGTCGATAACCCATTATTAACAGGTGCTTTTCTTCTTCTCCCCTTGCCTACCACCTCCAGCCCATTGAAGCAGGGAAGATAATGCTTCAGCCAGAGAATTTGGTTCCAATGTCAGCCCGTAACCAGCGTATGCCTGAAGAAAAAGAGACTGATCAGGCATTGTGGTCTTCATCCTGGCAGTCAAATAGTGTGCATGAATATCAACATTATCATAAATCATTCAATTGCTGAAAGTCATCCTAACATCAGAAGGAGCTGAACAGCAACCATTTCTCAGTCCTTATGCACATCCACTTACAGCAGCTGAGCTGTGGGAGTATATAGACCTATTTTTCAGCTGGCATGATAATCACATAATTCTTCATTTAAGAGTGAATTCATTTGCCTTGATATTAGCCCTAAATAAGACTACCAGAAATTGATATGTAATCTCCAACTCAAACTAAGATTAAACTGAGGCCACAACACTCCCTTATTCCTTAAAACACATACAAAATCCCCAGCAAGATTCTTATCTTGGTGTGAATCTAAACATACCGAATTAAATTTAAAAGCCACCATTTCAGACTGGTGTATCTCAGCAGCCCCAGCATAGCCATAAAAATCAGAATCTGTCCTTAATATCTCTGCACACTGGTACTGTGCAGAACTAGCTCCAGACTATTTATAGCTCACACTACATATACACACTGCAGCTTCCAAAGGAATATTTTATCTTTTAGGAGGACAATGCTTTCAGTAATGTAAGAAGCCAAAGTTTTGCTTTAAAAAAAAAAAAAAAAAATCTGCTCAAACCCTTAACCTGGAAGAGCGGCCCTGGACTGCCAATCAGATAATGAGCTTAATTCTTACATCACACTTTATTTGTAGCTCACTGTGTAGTTAATGTTTGCAGCTTATCTAACAGAAGAAATGTGAAACCAGAGTTTTAGAACAATAGAAACAAGGCTGTCACCAGCAGGCTGCCAATGAATCATGTCCCTGCAGTCAAGTTCTCCCAGAAGGTCATTTGTAACAGAAATACATCCCTGCCTGAGCTGGCAAAATGTTGAAACGTGTTTCTCAGTTTTATCCTAATAAAACATTGAACAGATCAATTACCAGAACCACTTCACCTGGTAGTATTTTTAAGTTTTGTTGACTGCAAGACTTAATACTAAAAGTTACGGAGTGAGCAGGCATGCTTGCTTCTGTGTCTGGGATTCTAGAGGTGGTTTTACCTTCAATCTAAATTCAAGGTATCAAAAAACCTTTTACAAACCTTAAGAAAAGTGATTTACTGTTCTGTTTCACATTTTCAAAATCAGAAAAAAAATTTTTTAAATGCTAAGTAACTTTCTTCCATACCATTCAGAACAGAAGCCCTGAAATCATGGAAAACCACTGAGCTCTGCAAGAATGGTTTGCAAAGAGACAGAAAGCAACAGTGAGACTTCCTTTCTTCTAGTTCAGATGTAGATGCAGAAAAAGCAAAAGGAAGCACCAAAAAAAAAAAAAAAAAAAAAAAAAAAAGGGCCCAAACACCGAGAACAAAAAATGTTTTTTCTC
>VZTI01003883.1:1257856-1322868 GCA_013397865.1 Struthidea cinerea | reverse complement strand
AAAAAAAAAAAAAAAAAAAAAAAAAGGTGCCCAAACCTGAGTCATAAAAGCTGCTTTTGCTCATACAGAATTATTTCAGAGTAACTGCAGCTTAAAAAAGAAAAAACATCTTTTCTGCTGCGCTTGCGAAAGAGCTCCAGATTTTCTGCAAGAGGGAAAGCAAGTGATGGGGGGAGCTGTTCTTTTAAGAAAAATGTCATTGGCACAAACAGCTGGCACTTGGTGACATGTTATTTATATGTGCAGTTGCTCATGTTTTTTAACAGATAAGAAAGCATTATCTCATTTGCAATTCAGGTGAGGAACACAAGCAGCTCTGCAGTGCCACTGGCCTCTGGGCCACGTTTCTTATTGTATCAGAAACATCTGTCATTTTGCAAATGAGTTCAGTATAAAAGCGCATCCAAAATGCAGTTTCAGGATGAGGCAGCATTCCACAAGGAAACCAGAAAAGCAGCCTCCCCCTGCAAGTGCTGGGATGGTCTGTCCCATATTCACCAGTTGGGATGAGAGCAAGGACTGGGAGGGGGAAGGGGGAGAAAAAGAGAGAGACCTTGGAAGTGTCATGATTATAAATTATCCCTTCTCTAGGAGCCAACTGTGCCTGAGAACAAGCTCGCTCGTGAGGGTCTGGCGGTTCATGCTGCAAAATGGTTATCGCATCGTAAACAGACCTGGCTGAATCCTGGCCTCTGTGGTCCAGAGGACTTTACTCAAGAAAACACCAATGGACTGGGGTAGAAAGGATGCTGGAGAGGTGGCCAGCATGGAGATTACCGCCAGAAGTGCACTTGCGAGGGCTCTGCTCACAGAGGTGGAAATGAATCCATTTTAAGGGCACCTGAGGATGAATTGCTAGGAGCTTCCACTTCCAGAGAAGGCAAGGTGTGCCTCTAGTCCAAGCTGCGGGGAAAACCAGGGCAGGTTGAAAACTGCTCATGCACCCACGTTCATCCCTGCAGCAATGCTGCACATGGCACAAATTTAGAACCCAACAATTCATAGTATGGACCACGTTTTTCTCTGGTGTTGTTCTCCAGGGCTGGGTCTAGTACCCCTGCAAGCACGAGGACATTTTTGTACTCCTTTTTAGCAGGAACAAGGACAACTCAAGGTAGCTTCAAAATCCCTCATGCCTAGAAATGCCTCTGTGACTCTGGAAGCAGGCAGCTGGATTGAGATCCCCATCAGTGTCACACTGAGTGACTGCTTCCTGCTTTGCCTTTGGGCTTTTATTAAAAAATACATCAGAAAAATGACTGTGTCTTTAGCCCTTACTGAGAAACCCCTCTGAACTTCAGCTGATGCACAGGGGAAAACTATGGACAGACTCCGAACTGGTTTGTTGCTCCTTTAGCCTGTGCACAGCCACATACTGCCTTGTCTGTCCCATCAAAGACCCTGTTAGTGACCCTTTTTGGCTGCCAATTGTGGATGAAATGTGAAACAGCCTCTTTTTTCCCCTCAAGGAGTACTCAAACTGGGCATGCAGCTTAAGAAAAAGAGCTGAAAATACCTATTTTAACTTTGCATCTAATCAGAAAACATGTATTCTTAAATATGCATATATCAGCAGAAAGAGCAGGTAAGGGCTCCCACTCTAAAACAAACAGAAACATGCACTTTGAGCCTTCATATGAAATGGCAGTAAAAGCCCAACCCAATAATTATTTTCCTTGATTTTCAGCCAGACGAGGCACAAGACAAATAAGTCATCAAGGACAAATAAAAGGAGGTTCATTCATCGCATTCAGGGCTGGAATCTTTAATGGTCACCAAATGAACTAAGATAACTAAGTAACCATTGTAAATATTAATCTTTAAAGGAAAACAATACTCCCAACAACAGGAAGCCTGATAAGACATTGGATGTGGCCATCAGTGTTATGGAGTCTCTCTAATTTCCTTAGTTTTTTCTTATGCCTGTAGAGGGATCAGGAAGGGGACCATATGGTATCTCTCAAAGGAAGTAAATTAACATTATTAATAGCTAATGTGGGAGAGGTGAAACAGTGATTGTTCGTTCGGGTTGTTATTGTGCTTTTGTTGGGGGGGAAGCCTGCCTGCTAGTAAGCTTAAGCACTCAAGCCAAATTCAAAATCTTGTATTTATAAACAGAGATCTGATAACAGTTGCCTAAGCATCCATGATGCTTTGCCAGCGCACGCACGTCAAGCTGATCTGAAGGGCCTGTGTCCTGGGGTTTGACCCAGGAGTTAGCTCACACAGAGGAGAGCTCAGGCTGTGGTCCCTGTTCCCAAGTAACACCTCACGAGGACCCTCACATTCTCTTTTGCATTGGTTTGGTTTGAAGCAGAGGGACAAGGATGGGAACATCTGCACTTCTGAGGGACACAGCCTGTCCTCTGGCATCCACTGAGGCAGTGAAGCAAGGGGCCACAGAGGAACTGGGTTCTCACAGGCAGTGGTCACCCTGTGGGATGTCTACTTTTGAGCCAACAGTGTTGGCACAGCTGGTTTCCGAGGGCTGCTCAGCAGGGTGGCATGGAAGTGGCAGAATTATTTTGTGGGAAGCAGTGATAAAGTGCTGTATTAGGATTGATTGAATTGGTTACTTGGATGGATATGTCAGAGTCCTGGGATCCCTTGCACTTTCTCTGCACTAAGAGAAGTGTAGGTGCTAAAAAGCTAGAAGCAGAGAAATTCTTCAGCCTTTTCTCAATATTCTGTGAGAAGACTGTCTTTCCCATGTAAACTATTTTAAACAAGGTCACAGTTTCATAAACTTCTTGCACTCGCAAGTTGTTTTGCAAGATTGTTATGGCTTTGACTTTGTAAATATTATGGAATAGGTATCTTAAGACTTGGCCAATCCTCTCAAGGGATGGATGGCCGAGGAACCAATTACCTATTGCCACTCAACACACTTTTTGCGATCTATCCTATATAGTAGTCAGAAAATTATTAAAGAAAAGCTTCGGCTTCCACTTGTTCATGAGCCTGGACTCTGTGTCGTTTTCTTCATGCGCCTCGGACATAACAGCGACAGAGAAGAATTTACCTTTCTTAGGCCTCTGCTTTTTTCTCCCAAATACTTAGAAGGTGGTATTTATTCACTGTAAATAATATTGCCACTTAAGTTATAAATTGTGCCTATTTGAAAGGGTAAGACCCTGATGTCAAACTCATCTGTTTGTTCCAGAGCACCTGAAAGCAAAAAATGCATTTCTCATTTTTTCAAGAGTTTCTGTACTTTCTACTTTCTTCCCAATCATGAAAACCCAAGGCAATTTCTAGCTGGCCTTGCAAAAGTGGACTTTATGACACCTTGCATGTTGAGACAATCTGCAAAATAAATTTGACAGGTAAAACTGAGAGGAATTGATTAGAATTACCCAGTGAGTTAGGTAGATTTTAGCAAACTTAGGGTAAATTGTTCAATAAATTCCTCAGAAAGAAAACAGTAGAATTTGGTGTAATTAACTCACTGGACCTTAATAAAAATTGAGCAGCCTAGTAAGAATACCTCATGCTTCAGGGCACATGGTGATTACGTTATGAAGGAATTCCCTCTGCCCTTGAAAGCTTATACTTCAACTGCAGGCTGTCAGCTGGATTTTGGTTTCTAGGCCTGAAGAGGACAACTTGAGTATTTTAAAACTATACAGACTTCAGTTGAACTTAGGTGCAACTGCTCTGTAAGGAAACCTCTTCCCTATCTGACAACTCTACTTAGAGAGAGAAGTCAGTAAATTCTGATAAAGTCTTGTCTTACGTCTGGTCTAAAATACCTCTTCCTGGGTGATGATGGGATATTTTATTTCTTAGGAAACTCATCACATTGACCAATAAGTTCATGAAAGGCTGAAGAGATGTGCATTGTTTCTTGATTCTGTGGAGTCATATGACATGGATAAATTGTTCTCTGTGCTGAAGCCTGGGTGGTTTATAACGCTGTGAAGTTTTCCACACTGTAAATTTTAGGGCTCTTTCGTATTTCAAGTTACATAAACTTATAATAAAACTGTTGTTCCTTGGCTCTGCAGAATGGGACTTTCTGCTCCATCAGGACAGGGTTGATTTCTAGACACGAAAGGGAGGATGCTTTCGTGACAGTTTAGGAGAGGACATTTGCATAACATCCACATAAGTATGAGAAGACAGATGTTTTGTCAGCACAGTTCTACAATCAGGAAAAACACTAACTCAGAGAAATTAAATGTCTCAAGCCAAACTCTCTAGTGATTGAAATACCTTTTAAGATAACAAATCTGCCTATCTTCATAATCTTAGTTACCAATATCAATATGATGACATCACCCTGATGATTATAACTCATTAGGCTGTGGTCACACATTTGCTTCTTTTTGCCGGTCCCCCACCTTCCATCCATGTTGGGCACCAAGTGTGGTTGTTTGGTGGTGGCAGATGAAAACAATTCTACTCTAAAACCACCACAACCTCAAAAAGCAAAGCAAGTTGTAGTGCACTTCCAGGGAATTATAACATCGAGTCCAAAGGTTTACAGATTTCAAGAGGCCCTGTCTTACCCCAATATCAGCGGGGTCTTGGAGTTCACGTGTCTGTGGCAGCTGGAGAGCACGAGCAGCACTGGGCCATGCAAAGGTCATAGGCACACAGTTAACCCCTGCACAAAGCTACTGCTCACTTGCAACCCATTCTCTATCCTTAATCATGTAATTAATCACACTTTGTGAGAGCTTCAGGAAGGAGGGAGTTATCTGGAGTGGCTGCGATTACTCAGTTGCAACTTGGACTCTCCACCCAGGCAAGGGATAATTGGAGAAATCTAGCACTGCCTCCCTCCCCACCCACGCCACCTGGACCTTGGGCCAGGGCACAGAACCCATCCCTCTTCCCTCTGGCACATGAGAACGAAGGGCAGACTTGGCTCCTGCCCTGTTCTTGACCGGAGCAGCAGCACCTGGAGCAAGACATCAGGTGATGGTAACAGGTTATTTGTGGTAAAGCTCAGCAACTTGATTACTAATCTCTGGAAAGAAGGGGGAAGGAGAGGAAGGATTTTAACCCTGCGGTGCCTCTCAGTCAGCTAGCACAGGCACACAGTGCCTCCCAGGGCCACCCCAGGGAAGTGTGCCTCCAGGGCACTCCACTCCCCAAACCAGGGCATGTCTGACTGCCACAGGACAATTTATAGGACAAATATTGAGGATAATTAAGGATAATCTCTGCTTTAGGTGTCTTACAAAGAAGGTCAGGTACTCTCTTTCCTTGTCAGATGTGATGAAGTCAGGCAGCTCCCGCTAAGAGGAGGTATTTATTTCTCAGAACAAGTAATAATAAAAACCCCTACCTAGATCCTAAAGGTTTCCTAGATTTAATCTTCTCAAAACTCAGACAAGATCATTACAGTGAATTCTGTCTCTAAAGAGCCATAACAGTGAATTACATTACCAGCATCAGTATATCCTTTCCTTACTGTTCTCATGCTGGGAAATACAAGAGGTGCTATAATACTAACATCCTGAGAACATCCTTTCAAGCAACTTGGCAGATGAGGGTAGATTAGATAGTCACATGAAAGCAAAGGAGGAATCTGCCCCAGCAACTTCTGCTATTTTTTTTCTGTAGTTAATCTGGTGATTTCATACTATTTGGTCACGAGATGTTGTTTTGGATATTCAGTCATTATCATGACAGGTTTCTTCCTAAACAGCCTTTGGGTAACAGACATTTGCATTGCTGGCAAAGTGGCAAAGTTGGGACTAACCAATTCCTGCTCTTGAAAGATCCCACTATTCCTCAGCTGACAGGATTTGAGAGGGCTTTTTTTGCATGATCTCTGCTGCTTATAGATGTGATAACTGAAACCAGAGGAGGTCTGAGAAAAAGGCATGTTCCAGCCTCTGTTTCACAATCCCTGGGTACGTAAAAGCCCAGTTACCAAGAAATCAGACGGACAGCAGTTCCCCACCCCCGTGAAGGAGGAATATTCCTTGGAAATATCTGTCTTATGCCACCGTAGGCAGGATGCTGAAGGCGAAGGACCAGCAACCAGAGGAGGCCAATGGGTCTGTGGTCAAGCCAGGACTGTGCTCATGCAAGAGGAAAGTTCAGTGATTTCTTTGGAAGGGCTGATTCAAAACATTGGAAAAACATGTGGCAACACAGTCACTGAGAGATCACTGTTATAACTGAGCCATCTGTAGCACTCCTGACCCAGCAATCCCCTTTGTCATGCCTTCATGTGTCCAGCTCTTTGTTTACATCCAGGCACGTTGCTGCAGCACTTGAGCAGCTTCAGCAACATTTTTAACATATCAGCATATAACTATATTTTAACTAAGCTGATGGGATTGAGACCAGCATTTGATGCTCAAGGCTGCATACGACAATTGAGTTTTTACAAATTACCATGCCCACGTAATTATGAAAATAAGAACTGAAAGAGGCCTTGCTGTCCAGGTAACTCTGCAGTTCTACATACTCCACCACGTTAAACAAATGCATGTTATTTTATGTCTATTCTGCTCGGTGCTTTCATGATCTTTTGAAAGTTCAAAGATAAACAAGAGTCCCCTGAAATGACCCATCTGCAGTAGATAAAAGAATAGGCAAGGGGAGCCCTTGCAGTGTTAGGCCACTCAAATTGTTCATGGCTGCAAGAAACCTCTCCCTAAAGTAGGTTCACCCCCACTTACCCTCTTCACGTGTCACTTGACACCTCAGGCAGACTCACCTTAGTTCCCTTACTGTATGTTTCCATGAAGTCCCAGACAGCTTTGTAAATCCATGTAGCAATACAGGCACCAAGGCCTGGCCACTGCCAGGGGAGCAGATCCAACAGACAGCTGGTCCAGCCTGGTTCCTGCCACCGTCCCCGCTGGCCTTACCTTGCTTCTGTCCGTACAGAACTGGGCAGAAATGGCATCCAGCTCCAAACTCCTCACCTGGGAAAAGAGAGGACGCAAGGAGCCCGGATCTCTGGCTTGGTCACCTCTAGTGAAGTCAGGCTTGGGGATGGATGGGGCCTAGAGCCCACACAGGCAGCACAAACTGAGAAGCTGAGGGATGGGCCCACCACTGCACTGGATACAACAGCAAGGCCGCATCACAGAAAGTGGAGAGAGCAGTGTCACTGTTTGTGATGGCACAAACTCTTTCTGCTTTCTGTGCTTACTCTTTATATATGTATATATACACACACATGCCAGGCAAGCCAGGCAGCATTCCTCAGCTCTAGCTCTCTTCACCTTGTCACCCATGACCAAGTCCTGTGAAAAGGCAGGTGGTGAGTTTACAAGGATGCTCCCAGCAATGAACAACATCTCACAAGTAAAGCCCAAGGAACAAAGCTGGCTTGCTGCACACTGGTTTCCAGGTTTGGGGTCTTTGTTTTGGAAGAGCTCCCTGGAACTGGAGATGGTCCACAATTCTAGCCAAGAGTTCCAATCAAAGCCTCACTAGTATCCCATCAAAAGCCTCATCTCATCACAATTCATCTCATATTTTGCTGGCTCCCAGAGTGCAATGACAGGGCAGGTGGCTAGCATTATTTTAAACTCTAGGACACTGTTCCGAAGCTTGCCAAATTTACAATCCAGATTTTTAATTCAACTTGATGAGCACTGATTCTTCATGCCAACTGTGCCTCATGGAATAGATGCTTATGTTCAAAACAGGCTGCTGTGCCAGACTCGCCTCCATTCTGTATCTCCCATGTACCAACTACATGACCACAACTTAAACCTGCAAGCAAAAAGGAAGGGACAGACAAGCTCCATCACCACGTCCCCCTGTCAGGAGCCCAATTCAGCTCTGTTTACAATGTGTTTGGTACTCAGGCAATAAAAGGCACTTGAGCTAGAGAGCAACAGTAAGGTTAATTTCCTTATAAACAACACTACTACTCAAGAGCTTCTGACTTGCAGCTAATACTGTTGTTTGGCCAGTAATAGGCATAGATCCCCCCAGTACATATGCAGACCTTCCAGCTTCTAGACCTTAAAAGAGATACTTATAAAAATATAGATACCATCATATTACTTTAGAGATTGGAAAACATAGGCTTGAGAAAAGTATCAAATAAATCACCCAGAATCCCACAAAACCGGAGCCAGAATCACACCTACAGCTCTCCATTTTCTAGTGTCCAACTGTCTGCATATTTTTCAGTCTGGTTCTGCTGAAAACTTATGTTGTGACAAGAATCTAAACACTTTTTATCACTTTTGATCTACAAACTATGAGATCACATTTGTCAGATGTAAAACTACAAGTAATGCATGCAAATTTAAAGTTTTCTCAAAGAATGGAAACATTTTAGTCTGAATAGTAAGGATGGGGTGGGCTTACTGTAAGAGAGTACTTTTTATTCAATGTAAGGACACATTCAACTTGACAATAGACCTCACCCCATATCCAGGATGAACATTTATTTTTATTGCGCCTCTTCCTTACAGGGCACTAGAGATTGCTAATAACTGAATTGCAGTCACAAAGCACACTTGTACAGATAAGTCCAGTAGCTAAGCTGCTGACTGCATTTTCTGAAGTCCTTAGAAAACACCACCCTATAATTAACTTAAAATACCAGCCAAAAAGAACAGTTCAGTCTGTAATACACTCATGTAGTTACATTAATGATACCTTCCCAAGCAACAGGGACAGTGCAGGATGTACGGTAGCCTAGAAATGGGTTGGGTGCAATACATCTGTGGGGCAGAAGTGTGTTCTTACCACAGGTGCTTTAAGCACAAAGCTGCATCAGGGCTTGGTGCTCTTTGAAGCACCATCACGTTTGAAATTTTGGGTTGGAGACGTGCTTATTCATCCATAATGACAAAGTCAGACTGATCTCTGTTATTCTATCCTGAGCCCAGCTTAACTACATTAACTATCAGAACAAGATCATGCTCTGTTAAGTTTGTACTTTCACATCCCTTAGTAACTTTGAATCATCCTCACTGTCAAGGCACTGACATTTATGGTCTTCTACTATCATTCCTTTGTTTATGTTCAAAGTTAATTCACTGCCTTCTTCCATTAGGGCTCTGTAACACATTCTCTGCCCTAATACCTCTTGCTACCTTTTTCTTACTTGACCCATCAAAAGTTTCTATCTGTCACCAAAGAGGTAGTTTCCATGGAAACTCTGAAGTTAACGAGGCATAAAATGAAGACAGTGTCCTCAAGCTCACCCATTTTGAAAATCTAGGTCAGCAATGTTTGCTTAAAACATTCCACTCTTCTAAAACCATGTTCACTTGATTGTTAAGGATGTAATAGAAAGAGAAGCTCTAGTATATCCCAAACTTAGCTTGTTTAATATATGTTTAATATAATACTGGATGTTCATGTGAATAAACTATTTTTACAAATTCTCCCAGCCTGCTTTCCCTTTCAGTTTCCTTGGATAACCCACAGGCATTTAGTTTTATCATCCAGTTACTTATCTTCACCAAACACTTACTCTGGCCATCATAATCTGACTTTCAGGTAGTGTTCAAGCAACCTGCTATGACCTCACTGAGGGCAGGAGGTATTGGCTGTGTCATCTCTTTTAATCTCATTTAAAGGATCTACAGGAATGAAAGAACAGTCTACATGAAAGCCCAATTCAGTCTCAGCCTGCACAACACACAGGCAGAAGCCTAGTAGTGAAACCAGTGCTGAAATTCTGAATTTGAGTTTCTTTACAGTTGATGTTGTCTGATCTCAGCCACCAATTCCAAGTACCAAATGCTGATCTGTTGAAATGCAATGGACTGTGCTCCAGGAAATGATTTATTGCATTTAAGGGGTTTCCTTAGCAAGAATCACAGTTTCTCTCAAGAGAAGAAACAGCCATACCAAGTGTTAGTGCTAAAATATGCTGTCAAGTACATAAGGTTGTGGAAGGCTGCCTCAAAAAAGCTGCTTTGGAGGGAAATAACACTGGTGATTTACTCGTTATTTCCTCTACTAATTGAAAGCAGATGTATTCAGCTGCAGTCAAATACCTTTTGAGGTGCAACTGTATCACCAAAGATACCCAAGTTTTTGGGCATGTCTCAATCTGATCTCCACTCTTTCTCTCTAATTTATACTGACTGAGGGCCTTCAGTGCTTTGGGTAGCTGAGTGATGACCTGCTCCCATTAAAAGGTAAGGTCCTGTGAAACACAGAGCTTTTTTCCCCTGTTTTTTTCTGTTCACAGTGGATGGTGATGGGATTTCAGCTGCTGATGACAAGCAAGAAACAAAGGTTAAGAAAATACCTATAACCTCATGACTTCCTGAGAAAACAAGGTGCACATGATGACAACTTACAAAAACAATCTGCTGTCCTAGTAAAAACCTAATGCAATCCACCCTACGTTCCTTGTGTTATCAAATATCAAATCTGAAGTAAATCAGGCCTTTTTTCTGGCCAATTCCCTTTTCTCTGCCTAAACCCCTATGTAATGTGTTGATTTAGAAATGATGTACAGCCAGGACAGTTTGAACAACTTATCTGAAGCAGAACAGCAGTCCCCAAAAACACTTTGGTGTAATCCAATTACACTAATTAAAATAATTATTTCCACTTAGTTTGCTACTGAACTGCTTGCTTGGCACATCTAGAGTCAGTGCATACAAAGGTCAGGTGCAGCCTCTCCAAACTCTAGGGAGGACATAAAAACTAGCGTGGCAGGATGCAAGTCTCTAGATGTTGTTTGTGGTTTGGTTTTGCTCAAGTATGTCAGTTAACAACAGGCAGGTGGAGAGCCTCCAGCTTGTTTCATCTTGTCTACACACATCATGCTTCCCCCCCCCCCAGCTCTTACTCCACTCCTCTGTTGTGCTGCAAGCTGAATTCCCAGCCTGGAAAGTTTTCTCCAATTGTAAGTTTTGAAAGAAGATGTGCTAAAAACTTAAAATGTTTCTGCAAATGGGTACTTTGTGGCACTGGTTCTAGAATAAGAATCATAAGGTAGACAGATTGCCCTCCAAATTTGCAACTGAAGCGTCTGCTACTTGTGCCTACATCTTTTGCGGAATTTCTGGAGGAAAAAGTGATCCATTTTAGAAAAGAAACAAATAGAGACATAACTGTCAAACTTATTTTCTATTTTTTTCAGTGAGCTTAAAGGAAAGTTTCCTTCAACTCACTCTATGTTGTCAGTATAGCTCTGTCTCCAGCACTTTACAATTTTCCAGCATGCCTCTCTGCTGCCAAATCCTTCCCTTGACACAACCACAGAATAAAAAATCCTTTGCTTCCCTCATTTGAACCTCCAACAAGCCACAGTGGCTTTCTTAACTACTGCCTTCTATGAAGAAGCACAGAAAGTAGTCCTCAGTCATGGCCGCTGAACAATCATTTGAAAGAGCCTGGTTTCATTTTTCCCCTGTATCAGCACAGTAGACCTCTGATATTACCTTGAAAAATGCCTGTAAATGGCTACCTCAGCAAGCCCCTGGGTCTTTCAAAGTGCTACCATTCCTCTCCCCCACACAAGACAGCAAGCCATTCTTCCACTCTGCTAACCCAGGACCAGGGGATTGCTGCCTCTCCATCTGCATTTGGCCAGAACAGATGCAAAACCCCAAAAAGATCTGGAGCTCCCAAACCAACAGTAACTTCGGTGCAGCAGATGCTGCTATAAAGGAGCATTGTGGCTATGAAAACGGGGACACTGGTGTTTTTCTCATATGACCTCATGTTGTCACTCCCTATCTGTTCTGTAGCAAAAGGACAAGGCCACAATGTGCATACTGTCACTATTTCCCTGTGCCTTGGACTTCTGTCTTCTATGGCCATCTGAGCCTTTTTGCTGCAGTTGTGAGATAACACTGACTATACTCATCAGGAGGCATATGAGGTTATCTGTCAGCGTGTCTTCATCATAACACATATGCACAAACTTCCAGGTGAAAACCAGGTCAGTTCGGATTAGCCTTTGTTTTAATCCTGGGGGGAAGTTAAAGAAGTTACAAGGAAAACAAAGTAATGCAGTCATCAGTCAGCTCTCAGATTATGACAATGATGGGGAGAAAAAAATTGGCCTGTTCAGTAGATCGA
Source organism: Struthidea cinerea (assembly GCA_013397865.1). Classification (NCBI taxonomy): domain Eukaryota; kingdom Metazoa; phylum Chordata; class Aves; order Passeriformes; family Corcoracidae; genus Struthidea; species Struthidea cinerea. Next base: position 1,310,880 of record VZTI01003883.1, on the reverse strand, counting down.
TAGATCTATTGATCTATTTGGGGAGAACATAAATAATGGAACATATGCCAAACACATGTGGATAGAAGGGACAGGGTAATCCATCTCCAAATGGCATCTGCTGATTTGTTGAATATATAAAATATGCCCTTGCAATTTATTGATTGTCATGGAATTGGATCAAAGCACTGATCTCTTAGCATTGGCAGTGGTCTGGCCAGGACCTAAAAGACCAAAATATATGACAGAATTTTTAGGTTCCATCGCTTCTGTCATTCTCATTCAGAGGGTTTTTGGTGCAGTCATTTATGTTTCTCCAGAACCTCTGAGTTATCTTTAATCAAGACTTGCGCATTGACAACAAACTGCGTTCCATCATTCAGATGTCCTACTTCTATCCCAGGAATGCAGCTAGATTAGAGTTTGCCTTATCCCAGGAAGATTGTGAGATGTTTATCCATTCTCATGTAACATCTTGGCTGGGCTCCTCACACTCTTTGCTGACAGCTTTAACAAGCAGGGCCATGAATTTATTGCATCTTAAATCTAATTTATCTGAAAAGATGCCACCTGTGACTAAACATTCATGTATCATTTTCCTGACTTTAGAACCCATCAACACTCTCCCTAGGAAAGTGGTGTATTGATATTAACAATTCCTCTGTTAATGCTTATTGCCATTCGCTGATTCTCTGCACTGGCAAACATTGTTCCAGGCTCATCCTCTCTCTTTGCTCCTGGTGGACAGATTTAGTGATCTGAGTGAGGGCAGAGAGCATACTAATTAAATTCAGATATTGAATCTAAATCAGGAGGTGCTTCGAACTCCAGGGAAGGCAGGGAACAAACAATTCAAAAGGAATTCATAGACCCTGGGACTAAAAGGAAAAATCTGTCAGAATGCAAACAGAAATGTTTGGGAAAAGAGAGATAACATGAAAGATACTTTCACAACAGAATCACTGCAAAATTTTGATGTTAAATGGATTGTAGAAAGTAAATCAGATCAAAGCTTGAAGTAAAATATGGCATTAATGAAAACAACACATGATTAGAGAAGCTTCCTTCATCAGAGGCGGAACACATTTCTATATTCAATTTACTCCCAGGTTGCTACAGGCCACAACTGCATCCAAAAAAGCCAAAGGGTAAGAGGAAAACCAAAAGTGATTTATAAGGATAGATCTTAAGGACTAAATGTGAGTGGCACAGCCAGATGGATGGGGAGGAGCAGAAAGGTTGGCGAGAGCCTGCTAGAAAAACTACCATGGAAGGGAGGAATTTGCAAAAGCTCAGGGGGCTCAGCTAGGAAAAAAATTGAGTCAAGCTTTGAAATAAAGGAGGGTCCAGGGTTACTGTCCAGAAAATGGTGAAGTCTAGAGATCTGTTCACCTAAAATACATTCTCCAGGAAAGTAAATCTGATGGCTGATGTAAGGTGGGAATGGGCTAAAGGGCCACAGAAAGAAAACATTATTGTATTTTTTGTACATAAAATAGCTACATTTTAAAGCACCAAAGGGTAAATCCTCAGCTGGACAAGACCACTGCAGCTTCACGAAAGTCTGTCAGTTTACACCAGCCAAGGTCTGGCATACCTATCATAATTCACATGCTGAGTTGCAAACTGTAATTAACCCTGCCTCCGCCCAGCAGAGTTCCCTTGCCCTTTGTATTTGTTACTCAATACATGCTTTAGGAAAACAGGGCTGAAAGGACCTTTTGGATTGTCTGATCCTGTCTTTTGCTGGTACAGTGAGCCATAACCACTCCAGCTGACAAACTGTAAAATGACCATGGTTGCTTGTCCCCACTGCTCTTTGTAAAAAAAGCCCCCCGTATAATTTGTCAGACAGCCTAACTTTACATCTAAAATAACCAAGTCTGTTTTAAAACCCTCCCTCTTTCTTTGTTAACAATGTTCTTCTCTTACCCTGGTGTTTACCTCTACATAGTGAAAGAGGGGTAAATGCCCTCTCTAATTACAGCTGATAAATTAGAGGAATGGTGACTTTTGCTAGAGAACTAAGGATGTTACTGTATGGCTTCTTTGGGATCATTTCCATAGGTGATGCTTTGAACTAGACTGTACTCACATGGCCCCAGAAGGGCCAGGATTGCCAGGATCAGTCATATTTTCTTTACTTTTTTCAGAAAGTCAACAGTATTGAGTAGCTGGAAATACCAGACTTAAGCCCTAATCCAGATGAAGTCACAATCAGTTCTGCCACTGGTGATAATTCTCCTGCATCTGCACACCTCAGATACTCGTGACGTCTGCCATTGCTCGTCTGCACCAAAATTCTTCCCCCGTCCTAAATTCACACCAGCAAAGGGCTCTTGTCCCTCCTCATTCCAGCCTTCCGGCATACTTTCTGAAGGCAAAATTGAATGACCTTTCACCAGGCCAGAGCACCATCCTCCACATTCAGTGGTGCCTAACTTGCCCTAGGTCATCACCAATAGGTTTTTCACAGGGTTAATGATTTTGGGAAGCTCCGAAAAGCATTAGCACAGAGAGCAATGCAGAACTGAGTTCATGTCAGGGGGAGGTGGAAGCCTCACGAGACTTGGCCTGACCACAGTTGTCCCAGAAAAAGGGCATTCACCCCATCCCAGACATGGGGGGTGGGGAGAAAGAGGAAAAAAAAAATCAGGCCCTGGCATATAAAAGGTAGTAGAAATTTAATTAGCAGAAATGTGCTTTACATGCAAAGAATTGCACAGACCAGCAATAACCTTTGTATACCAGGGCAGAAGTTTACTGGGGAGCAAATTCACTCTTCGATGCTGCACTCTACAGTGAGCGGGGAAATAAAAAGGCCTATTGAAAACCATTTTCCCTGGCAAGTATCTTCAATAACCCAGTCTCGATGAGGTTATCAAAACAGGTATTTCACAAGATACTAGAAACAGATTTATGGGCAGTGACAGTAAATCATCATTTGATACACGTGGAAAAGCAACCAAGCTTTCAGACAAACCCTTCAACTCTGAGGCAGAAGTCACTAACAACACTAAGCAGAGGCTAGGGAGGCCCGAGCTTATATTTATGCTTAGAAATCCACCTTTTTGAAAGTTCTGTATTTGTTTTCTTTTGTAGGGCAACTTCCTGCTCTTCTCAAGTCCTAAGCAGCATCACACACTTTCTTCTGCACAGGCTTCCCCTTTCCCCTGCCTTCTGAAAGGACAAATCATCGTGAAGCAAATCATCAACAAAGTTCAGGCTTTGTTGTTCCTGTCCAACAGCTGCCAACAGGGGAAGGCAAACAGAATAAGGTTTCTGTGTTATGAGATATAGATTAGAGAGGAAACCCAGCATCCTTTATCAGGTCATGCAAGCTAAAGGGGAAGGAACTGGCTCTTGATGCTTCACGTGCTTCACGCCCATGAATACCTTGGAAATATTAACTAATCCTCATGAAACCCCTGAGATAAATTAATATAAACCATTTATACATAGGCAAACAAGCAGCAAGAGTGTCCAGAACCTTCCTGGGTGCTTTGTCAGCGACTCAGGAACTGGAGTAGGTCAGTCAAACATCTTCCAACTTTCTCTAGTCCATTTGGCTTCAGTGTCGTCAGAAAACATGACCAATATCACGTTAAAGGTCCAAGCATGGCCCAACCCTCTCAGACAAACTGGGACATAACATTTCATGGAAATCTGAGCTGGGATTATGGGATGAGAGCAGTTTTAAAGAGTTGGGAGGAAAAACCAGCAGAGAAATGCTGGCCATTTCAGCTCAGCTTTGGAAATTTTGTGTTTTTTCCAGGTGTGACTCAGTAGAATTTGCGTACATGGCATTTACATCCACACAGACATCAAAGAAATTCTTCATTTAGAGAATTCCCACCACTAAGACTGACAAACTAAAAGGCATTTTTCCATGAAAGGATACCCTCCTTGTGTGTCTAAGCTAGGAATTGAATACAGCACTTCAATAACTAAATTTACAGCCTTAAGTTCTGTCTCCTCACTTTATTTAATTTCCCTGATTACTAAGGAATGAATTCCGTTCTTTATTTAAGCTGGTGAGCACAGAGAAATGGCTTTTTTCTTCCTTTTTGATAGAAAAAGCTTTCATTGGCAATAAGAACCCGGCCAGTTTTATCCAACTTTCCTGCCTGAACTATGAGACAGAAAGCAGCAAGAGAAGAAGTTTGGCCTCTGATCCTACAAAATCCAGTGGCTCAGAGTGAAGTGGGGCAGCTGTGACACAGTTTAGGCAGTAGAAATAAAGGAGTCCTCATCTACCTGAGATGAAACAAAAAATTTGGTCTACACTTGACAGCTGACAATTCAAATACTTTAAAAGAAGTTACCTCAGCAAGAGAAATGATTGCTCAAAGGAAGCAAGGCACATGTAGCAATTTGATATGGGGATGGAATCCAGGATTCCCATGGTCTGTTCCCAGCCTTGCCACTGGCCTCCTGTGAAACTAGGAGGCAATCCCTCAACAGCTTTTCCTTCAGTTTATTCTTCTTTATAGGATGTTACAGGACTTAAATGCAGGACTTCACAGAGGATGTGTTCCTATAATTCATTATGTGGGCTGCAATGCACCAGCTTCTGCTTTGACATCATGGGCTGAATAGTGCCTGAATTGCTCCATGCCTTGGTATTCCACTGACATAAAGAGAATATTCACGTGCTTTGAGATCTTGGATGGAAAAGAAATGCAAACACAAAAGTGCTACTCTTCTATTGAGAGGAAGAGACAGTTAAATTCTACCCTTTTGCTTCCCTACTCTATTGGGATTGGCATGAAAACATAAAGATGACAGGCTGGGCCCCATTCTATTAAGATTTAAATTTAGCAAGGAACTGGAAAATTACTGGGAACCTTATGTCTAACCTCTGCCTCAGAAGCAAATATGCATAATTCTTGTTCCATAGCTAAATTTGAGTGAATTACCAAATGTTGGGCCAATAAAAGAACTGTCCAACACAAACCTTATCTGCCTGAGATGCACATATCTGCTTACAATATCCTTTGTTAGTTAAACAAAACAGAATCATTGTTGCTAAGAAGTTAATATTGTTTAAGATTCACTGGCTTACACACAGAACACTTTCCTGAGTTCCCCCAAACACATTCCTTTTCTGTTCTCTTCATTTCTTCCCTCCTTTTTTTTCCTTTTGTACTGACTTGGCTAAGGCTGATGTTTTCTTTAGGTGAACTTGCTCATAAGGTGATACGAACTTTGAGGCAGGCAAACATTTCAGCTGATACAGTGAAGGGTAAATAGCTGTTCGGGTCAGAGCAAACAATTCATTTGAAGAGCAAAATGTAACTGAAGTAATTCCCCAGGCATTGAACAGTAGCCTACTTACTCTACCTCCTACCAGCTCACTCTTTTCTTGCTTGCAGCTTTTTGGTTTAAAAGGCTTCCTGTGTTGCCTGCACCCAAAATTCCTTCATCCAAACAGTGAGTTATGGCAAAATAGAACCAGCCACAGTGTTCCAGTGCCTCTGTGAATGCATACACACCCTTCAATGCTTTCTGTGATGTATTTCTTAATTTGATCATCTTTTCTAGTGCTAAGACAGTACATTTCCACACGGAAATGAAAATAAAAAGAAACACTTCATTACCAGAGCAATATTGGTCAAGATGCCAGATGTAAAACACATACCTGACAGAAGGACATCACTCCATAGCAGCTGCTAACATCCCTCTGATGACAGCAAAGCTACACTTGGTATTGATCTGTTAAAATCATCCCAGCCTCTCCCTACATTTTCCACGTCCTGCAGCATTATAAGGACTACCATTAAAAACACACTTCTGTCAGGGTAATTTCACCTGCCTTGTAGGTGCCTGCCAACAGAACTGTGCCCACCCGAGAGGTTACCACACCACGGCTCTGACTGCTGCCATGTGCACCAGCTGTCCAGAGCTGCCTGGTTTGTGAGCTCTGAGAGCCCTCCAGGGTCCTTGGCCACAGCTATCTTGCAGAAAGCTGTGCAGGGTAAATGAGGGCACAAACTCCCTGCCACTGTAACCAGACATCCTGAGCATCTCCTCATGAGGCTGCAGCCTGCAGTGTGGGCAGACACAGATATGCTGGGGGGATGTGGGCGAGACATACTTATAAAACCCAAGAAGAGATGTTCTGCTTTCACAGAAAAAGCCCTGATAAGAGCCACTTTTTACAGCATATACTTCCCCTCAGAGGTTAACATCTCACATACTTGGCTTTCACTGGCTACCAATTTTTCTAGCCTAGGGACTGATGAAAAACATTTTTGAGAGTCTGAAAAATGAAACCTTTCATTTTACACACAAAACAGGCAGAGAATTGGAGGCAGCAGTGGAAGCTGCATGATCTAGAGGTCCTTCTGAGGGTCCATGTCAGACCTTTAATGGGTGTTATTCCACAGGCTGGCAGTGAGCAACCCCTTAAGCCATGAGCAGTCCTTGTAACTAGACCAAAAGCAAACTCCTCTCCAGCAAGCACAAGGGGACTGAATCCAACTAAGCCTCGTGGCCCATGAACAAATTCACTTTGAATTTCTCCTGGCAAAAAGTAGGCCTCATTATGAGGATAATATTCAGATCTCAATGTGCATCACAGCCAAGGGGACAGGTGAAATGAGCTGTCTCTGCACTGAATGCATTTGACACCACTTGCTAACTCTTCAAGGCAGTGAGGTACAAGCTATGTCCCATCATCGCAGAAATGACTGGCAGAACTAAAATATGATCATGAAATGTGTTGACTGAGTTTGTCTTGCAAAGAAACTTTAAAGTCTGGCTGTTAGGGGCTCCTGAAATAGCATTTCCCAAAGGTTTACAAAAAACTAGAATGAAGTAGTCAGTGAGGATGCATTGTTGCCCCATCCTGGGCAGAATTAGAATATTTCATCACATGTCATCACCACTAAAGGAAGAAAGCACATGACTCATCTCAGCTGAGGTGGTAGAGATCTGTGGCTTCCAGAGCATGAGGAATTACTCTGCTTCACACTTCTGTCCACTGGGAAATCCCACATGGCTGTGACATACAGCACAAACCATTTGTAACACTCCCACATTACCCTCAAGTCTGGGGTCTTTTTAAAGTGTATCTCACAGAATCTCAATTCAAGTGTGAATTTAAGAGCTAGATAGAAGAACATGTTCCTTTTCAGATCAAGGAAGATCACCCAATAAAATCAGATTAAATGAAACATTAAGTGATGCCAAGATCAAAGAGTTTCTCATCTCAGAAATGCCTCCCTGCTCTATGGTTAGATACAATCACAGCAGAACACAACTAAAGAGATTCAAAGCATCCATAAAAGAAAATGAAAGAAAGAAAGAAAAAAAAAGAATAAAGAACAGTGCCCTAGATCTAAATTGCAGGACTATACCCTTCTGCCTTCAAAACATTGTATAATCTGCTTTCTGGATCAATTGGGGTATCCTTTCTATGCTGCAGAGCACAAGCACTCTCTGGAACAAGAAACAGAGATAAACCTCCCAGGAACTAAAGACTGTGACAAACCTTCCACTTACTGATCCAAAACATAACTCTTTCAGCAGCTTGCACAGCCCTAAGCACAGAGGATTATACAAACACACATTATATGCACATACCTAAACTCTCACATGGCCCACACAACCCATCCCCACAAGGAGCACAAAGGGAGCGCAGGTGACATGTGACAAACAGGGCTCATCACATCACTGGTGCTTGGGATAGAGGGAATGGCCGAGCACAAGCAGATAGGAGGCTTCTCAGTCCGGTCCAGGGCAGTGAGTGCTTCCATGAACCCATCACAAACCCAGAGCAGGAGTCTTCCTGCACAAATCCCTCTCTCCCTTACTTCACCTGAATGCTCTCTCCCACTCTCCGCGAACCTCTCGCAGGTTCACCTGCCATGGACCCTTCCTTGCACCAGTCCAGCTCCACAACAGCTCCTATGAGTTTCCCCTTTCCTCAGTTACATAATCTACTACTTACCTGCTATTTTAGATTATACATAGCAACGTGATGATGAAAACAGAAACAGCAAGTTTGGGTTAATTTCCCTCCCTCCTCTCTTTGTTTGGTTTTCTGGAACTACTTCATCCCAAACATTTGTAAATAGTGCTTGGAGTTACATTCCAAGTCCCAGCAGTAAACATTAAACTAGCTAATATATATATAGAAGGATGCCTGTTCTTCCAGTGTATCCAGGCAACCCTGCAATACAAAGTTAAAGCACAGCTATTTGTTCAAAAAGTGTTTTCACAGCTATTTCCTCTTCCCCCCACCCCCCCCGGACTTTTTCCACTAGGCACTACTTGTATTTATCATCTGGAGATTCTGTTCCCTTTTTCCTTTTTAAAAACTTCATAACAGCTTGTTTTAAGAGCAGCACAGCATAGACATGTAGCTTCTAATAGAGTTTGATTTTGTTTGTGACAAATGAAAGAAAAATAGCAAAAGTTTCACAAGAACACCTGAATAAAACTCCTTTGTCACATGCTGTGGTAACTCTGGAAAAAAGATAATCTCCAAATACAAGGAAACCAGAATGCTGTAAGGAAGGAAGACACACTCTAAAGCAAGCTGAAAATGTGGTTTACTCTATCCTACCTAACACTAGTTGAAGGTTTCAGAATAAAACAAGTTTCCTCAGAGAGCAAAGGTCGGGCTGAACTAAACTTTTTTCTAAAGGAAGAATATAAATTTTCATTAAATTTTCCAATTGAGAGCTCTTTGAAGTAAAAAGCCAGCATCTCAACAGGAAGTGTTTTTCATTTCAAAATGTCAATTCAAAATGAAAAGTGTTTCTTTGACACATTGGACACCTTTATTTTGGTAGACAATGTTGACATTTTATGTTGTTTCTTATTTGAAAAACTCTCCAGAATATTTTTCTACTATATGGCTCAAAATTTCAACTTTTGCTTCCTATTCTGATGAGAAACAATTTTTCCTGCTTATTAAGCTTTTCTTCTGGGCTAAAAAAGTCTGCTGAACATTCCCTGCTTTCAGTGCCATTCTTTTCTCATGAAGTGCTACAGGACATAGTTGACTTTTTTTATCAGAATAATAGTCAATTAAATATTGCATATTTTGAAAAAAAATTGAAAACATTTATTGTTTTCAGCCTTTAGGGTGAACAGAGAGGAAGAATAGAGAAAATTCTCTGAAGATGCAACCACGTATTTTGGCAATAGCATTCTCATGCCATCTTTTGCATGGCTACCTCAATGTTTTCCAGCTATTTTCATGTGCCCAACAAACTAAACAGTGGGTGACACTCGATTTATGAAATCAACTCTTACTTCCTTTAGAGAAGCAAACCCCACTTCCTAAATGATAGTTTTTGCCTTTACAGAATCTGCAGATCTGGGGTCATGTAGATGAGCTAGGAAAATAAGCCTGACACAAGGAAGAGCTGGAAATTAATGAGCTACATTTATGAAATACAGAGCAGTTTACACATCTCAAGCATTTAGAATGAACTTCCATTGCCTTTTCCAGGCAACTCAGCTTCCAGCAAAGCACATTTTCCAAAGTGTTTTGTTCCTCAGTTTACCAAAAAGGAAGCAATGGGCACGAGGGCAGATGCTGATTTAGTAAGCACAGACTCCTATTGGGCAAGTGGCTGTTCCTGAAGTTGTTTATGCTGAGAGATGACTTTGAGAAGCTGAGGTCAGCAAGGGAATAAAGTTTATTATTTGGCCTCAGAGTTGCTGTGTAATTTGTCTTCCAAGTCTTGGTGTTCAGAGATAACTTCAGTCACAGTTTTTCTTCACCTCAGGGCTAAATCTTGTTTTGTTTTATTTATTGAGCAGGTGAAGGTCTTGGATCTTTACTGACTGCTTGAGCCCATAGGGTGGAGTCCAAGAACAAAGGCATCAGGTAAGCCCACCACAAATTTCTTCTCATTTTGAAGAATTCCTTAATTCCAGCAGCTTCTCTAAAGGGTATGATGGATTCCACTAAAATTGATGGGCCTGACTGATGGGAAAAAAACCTCTTGGTTAGTGATTTTCACTTGTCAGTGGCACCCCATAAAACTTAACCCCTAGGTCTTTGATGCTACGTTATAACTATCTCTCCCAATGGTAACACAAGGAGGACATCAATAATTTCTTAAGTTCAGTTGTAAAGTTCTTGAACAAATAAAGTACATGGCAAATAAAACAACTAATAAAGACCAAGAAAGATGCTGTTAAAACACATCAGTTTTCCAGGCCCTGATTACAGCAGTGACAAAATCTTAAAAAAGCAGTAAGAACAACCATAATTGTGTAGATCCCATTTCCCTGGTATTTACCAATTAAAAAAAAAAAAAAATAACCCAAATAAAGCAAAACATTTCTAGCAAGTTACCAAAAGTCTCTGAAAGATGTCAAATGTCTGTTAAGGCACTGCAACATATTTCCTATTTCATTGCTCCCATACATCAAGGCAAGCAGTGGTTAAAAGGAACAATATCTCATGGTTATAAAATACAGGACTCAGGCAGAAAGTCAACAGTCCTGCTCATGCGCATCCGGTGCAACAGAACTTTCTCTTTGTTTTGATTTCTCTTTTTTTTTTTTTCTCCTTTTAAACAAAAATAGTCATACTGAAAAAAACTAGTCAGAATGGAAGGGAAACAGTTCAAAAGGTGTTTTTAAATACTTTTCCATCTCAGCTGGACAACAATTCATAGCCTTACTTGCAGCAACAAGTCTGGGTGAGTACAGACTGCCCTGTGTGCTCCCAGGCACAGCAGGGTGACAAGGAGTATTGGTTTTGCTGGTGATGAGCTTTTGTCTTGATGGTATCAGCAGTGAAACATTTGCCACCTTTCTTCTAATGTAAGGTAGTTGCCCAAGCTTTGGGCACAGACAAATATCACCTCCCTTAAGCTTTGTGTAAATAAATGTCTTGGCAGGAGCTCACGTTTCTGGATTACCTCTGCACATAAATATGACTTCATTTCCTTAAAAGCAAAAAGCAGCTAGATGGGGGTAGGAGCTTGTTTGGTGATTAACTCCGCCTTTTCCACCCTCTCATCCTCCAAAAGTTGAGTATAAAGAGAAGAATAATTCAGACACAGGCCAAGACAATAGCATGAAGGGGCGAACTTTTCCGAAGGAAAATGGAGATTCAGCACCAAAGGTGGTTCTGTTGTGGGACAGGACAGATGCTCTTCCAGTTATCTGAACGCAGCCAGTGTTACTGTCCTACACCTCAGGGGTTATCCTGCCTCACCCAGGTGGGCAAAGGAGGGCAGAGCCACCCTCCGTAGGCTATGGCTGTCCTTCCTCCCTTCCCTGCAGACAGGCACTTCAGCACCCAGCAGTGGTACCAGGTACTGCTCTGGAGCCAAGCGTCTCCCCGCTGTCCAACACCCCTGCCCACAGGCAGCATAGGCTGGTCTCTGAAAATAGGATCTGGACCTCAAGCAAGGGTTTCTCCCAAAGCCCTGTGATATAATGAATAACCTTCAACTATTTTGGGCAATACTTACTACGAAAGGCCAACTAGAAAGGAAATCCTAGGCATAGAAAAGCCCAGTGTTTAGTAAGAGTGAAAGTGTGGGAAAGATGATCTCATTTTTAGCAAGGGGACTGACTCCTTTCTGACTCTGATTTTACAGCTGCTGTTGATAGATGCTCCTAGGAAGGTGTCAACTTCATAGGTGCACAGAGAAACCGTGAAAAAAACAACTGCTACGATTGTAGGATGTTGGTGTTGTGCTGTGCATCCCTTCAGAAGGACCTTGACAGGTTGGAGAGACTGGCAGAGGAGAACTCTGAAGTACAACAAAGGCAAATGCAGATCCTGGACCTGGGAAAGAAAACCCCCAGGCACCAGTACAGGGTGGGGCCGACCTGCTGGGAAGCATCTCTGGGGAGAAGGACCTGGGGGTCCTGGTGGACACAAAGCTGTCCATGAGCCAGCAGTGCCCTGGGGGTCAGGAAAGCCAGTGGGATCCTGGGATACATCAGGAAGAGCTTTGGTAGTAGGCTGAGGGAGGTGATCCGGCCCCTTTACTCAGTCCTGGTGAGGCCATAACCAGAGTGTCCAGGTCTGGGCTCCTCGGGACAAGAGAGAAATGGTCCTCCTGGAGTGAGTCAAACGGAAGGTGACAAAGATGATGAGGGGACAAGAGCAACCCTCTTATGAGCAAAGGCTGAGGGACCTGGGCCTGTTCAGCCTGGAGAAGAGATGACTGAGAGGGGGCCTCACAAAGTTCTGTCAATGTCTGCAGGGAGCATGTCAAGAGGATGGACCAGGCTCTGCTCCATAGTCCCAAGCAAGAGGACAAGAGGAAGAAACTGATGAGCAGGAAGTCCCACCTCAACATGAGCAGGAACTTCTTTACTGTGGGATTACCATGCACTGAAACAGATTGCCTGGAGGGCTTGTGGAGTCTCCCTCACTGGAGATATTCCAGAACTGTCTGGACACAATCCTGTGCCATGTGCTCTGCAATGGCACTGCTTGAGCAGGGAGGTGGGTCCAGATCCTGCACTGTGGTCCCTTCCAAACTTACCCATTCTGGGAAACCAAAGCCCTCCAGCTTCTGAAAGTCAAGAGTAGAAGTCACAGATTTCTTGTAAATCTAGATGAATCCAAGGGGCAAGCATTGTAAACCCACGGACTTGGATACTACCATGTCAACTTATACCATGCGGGGGACCCACAATTTAAAATATCCAAATTTTAAAGCAGCAAAGTATAGCTAGGTTAGGCTGGCCTTAATCACAAAAATGCTCTCTTTCGGGAATGGCTGTCACTCAAGAGAGAATTAACAGAGCACAGCCATTGCTAGCAGGAGAATGGAGGTCAAATGCTTTCCTGGCCAGAAGTGAGAAAAAAGTGTCCTTGCAAGCTCTACCAGGACTTCAACAGGTTGCAGAGCTACTTTTCCTCTGGATGGGATGGCTCCTTCAAAATACACACTTAGCAGATGGAATAAAACTTGGAGAGGAAGCAAGAGACTTCTAGAGAATTGAAAGTCAGACTAGACACTGTCTTTGCACACTCAGCCAGCAAGCTGGAACTGACTTATCTGCTAGGAAATGCAATTGCTCTCATCACCAATCATTATACATCTCAACTGCCCCAAACCTGCACATTCCTTCCTCCCTTTCACATCCCAAGTAGCACTAGCAGGTGCACTCCCTCCCTGCTTTCCCCATGTGAGATAACAATGATTCCCCCAACAGCAATCCCTCCCTTTCCACCAAATCTCTCCAGGATTCTCAGGTGTCCATAATATACACCCTCAATGCTGACTTAAGCCTTTTCTACCCTCCTCCATTAAAAAACAAGCAGGATGCAGCCATGTGGTTTGAGAGAGTCAAGGCCAATGTGCAAGACAAATAGACAGACCTTGCCAGCTGCGGAGCAGTCTGGATTGAGGTGTGAGATTCACCCAAGGCACAACTTCATTGCCTTCATCTGGATTATGCAAAGAATAGATTTGGCTTGGAGGCCAAATTTATCCATCTGGATATAAACTGATAGCAGTAATTAGAGCTGGTAAGAACTACTTCAACTGCTGGCATCTCTCTTTGCTCGGTTCTTTCCTGCCCAGCAGTCTAGTTCAATTCATCACTGTATTAAATAGTGAAGCTTCTATTCTTAGCAACAGTTTATCCTGCCCAAAACATCATGTTTCAACCCCGTGGCAAACCTGGAAAGAGTCTAGAAATAGGCAATGAAAATGTGAGACATTCTGACACACAAAGGCATGAAAGGAAGGCCGGCGCAGTTCAAGGTGGAGACAAATCCCAGGGGACATGGGTGTGCTATACAGACTAGACAATAGCACAGGGAAAGCTGGCAGTGTCGTGTACCCACGGGGGAAGCAAGAACAATCAAAGTCTTTACTTATACCACAAGCATTTACCTGCAGTCAAAAATAAAATTATCTTCCTCTTCTCCAAAACCAAGAGTTAGACACACGGATAATAATTCAGAAATAAGCAATAGATGTCAGAAAAAGTTACTGAGGTTTGTAACTTTGGGTACTTTAGGCCCTATGAATAACAATTTGGTTTGTAAAGAAAATTCCACCTTTAGCCTGGCTGTACTGCTGTCATCTACAGGACTCCTTGTGTCCATCTCAAAAATTCGTGCTTTGGAGAAGGGATGCTCATCTTCTGGTCACTGACCTGTCTTCTTTAGGACTTTCTGTGCTACACTGCCATGCTTCATTGGTTAGATGTAGAGGGAAGGTGGGTTCAGAAATTCATTAAAATGAAATCTGCAACTAGAGCATCTGAAAATTCAGGTGTGTTCTAACCTGGGGACTGATTGAAGCACACTTTCACCAAAGTACTCAGTGAAGCAAGGATGCCTACTGACTTTTATAGGGTTTGAAATACTGTTTATGCTGGTGTTGTATAAATACATCATGGTCCTACTCTCTAGCAAGAGCAGAGGCCAAGGATCCCACTATTATTAGGAAGGTGCACCTATTCAGTTTCATTCATCTTGGATCAAGTTCATACCTAGGTCTTCAAAACCTCTTAAACAATTTAGGACCAGAGTTTGTGAGGAACCCATCATCTCCTTATAACTAGGTATGAAAGCCACTTTGAAGAGACACTTTGAGTTTTTAGTAGGACTCAGCAGTTCCGTGATGGTCACCCTGGAACTTCTTGCTCTGCTTAGCAGAAAGAAGAGCACACAGATGACATCTGTCTGGCTCATGTTGCACACACACTCCAGGAGTAAAACACAGGTGCTTTAAAAGCTTGGCTCCTACTCTAGCAGAGCCACATAACCTGATGTGCTTCATCGGGTTTGCAATTTCTTTTTGGAGAAGGGCTGAGAGGTCCCAAGGCCTTACACTTTATCAATATTACACCTGTTAACAGCTGAAATTCAGCTTCCCTGGCACCTTTCAGAACATATAAACCACAAAACTCTCTTTTCCACTTCCTGCCAACCACTACAGAACCTGGAAGGCCACGCTTGGGTCTCTGCATCCATGGGTACGTGTGGGGGGGGGTGTGTGTGTGACCAATGCCCTCTAGAGGGAATCCATGGCCCAGCAAGACACTGGTTCTGAAGCCGGTGGTCCTGGGTACTGTCGGCCACTCATCAGTCCTGTTCTCAGCTAAAAATCTTACCGAGGAAGGGGGAATTCCATGATGAAAAAAAGAGTCAAAAGTGGGTTTGGGTTTTAAAAAAAGTAAAAAGCCTAGGAAGTGCCATTCATTGGAAGGTATTTGGCAGAGCTGACTCCATGGTGTACAAGTTTCTTGCACAAACACTGTAGTGAATATTGGAAGCAAAAAAGATGAATCAGAAGCTAATCCTCACTTGATGAGGCAACAAAGGGCCAGTTTAAGAGCACTAACTGCCCTAAGGTCCTTTCCTACCTACCAGCAGACCGTCTTTAAAGAAGTTGGTCCATCACTCAAGGCTGTGTCTGAATTTGAGGGAACATGTATCAGCTGGCCAGAGATGTGGAAACACCAAGTGACATTTAAGTGAAGTCATTTCCATTACCAATTTCAGCCAGGCCAGGCCCACTTTCAAAAAAAAGAGAGATGCTTTTAGTGTTGTTATCCTTTTGTCTCAGTCCATTGAATGTACACGACATTGTTCTCTCCAGGTATTTCTGAACAGTAACTAAAGAGAAGGAGCCTCTACCTGATCTGGCCTTTCTGAAAGTGTCCACATAGGGAACTTTCTCTCCAAATGCAACCTTGGTCTAACCTTTCTATATATGACTTTGATCTGCAGACCCTGACATGAACACAGCTTTCATCAGGGAGCTGTCATTTTGGAGGAAGGACCCAACGGAATGACTGTATTTATATCTCCAATATTTCACAGAGCTGTTACATACAGTACAATCTATTCTTTTCCACTGCACATGTATTAATAGTCTCCTCCTCATCTAGGGGTCAGTTGAGCTGTACCTCAGTGCCGCTCAGGACTCAGAAGCTCGGTGCTTGTACCCATCAACTGCTCTAAGTACACAAGTCTCTGCTGTCACACATGCTTTAAATCCTTACACCACAGATCCACCTAGGAGCCTCCAAGGCTCCTTTAAAACCTAAGAAGCAGGTGCTTGCCCCAAAATCCCACCTATAAAACCTCATATACTAAATACCGTGGAGTTGTAATCTTGAGTTGGGCCTGCCACAAAAAAACTCCAACAAAATTAACCAGCTAAGGGGACAATAGGCAGAGCAATGAATGGCTTCTGTTCCTATTTCAGCCAGTAATTTTGTGACCAAGAGCATATTACAGGATATGGGAAAGCAGAATTCATCCCTGGGCTTCCTAGTTCGGGGCCAGGGCTTGATTCCAGCTTTCCAGTGTCTGCACATATACTTGGCATAACACAGCCTGGGTCCTGCTGCAGCCCAGCCCTCTGGGTGCTTCAGGGTTTGCTGCTGGTTGGTATCTTCCTTCACATTTTATCTGTGACTGCCCACACAGGAGCCTTTTTACATAGTGCGGGCTTTACTAGCTCCTAAAGACTGGTATCCCTGTCGAGCTAGAATCTATAGTCCTACAAGCTGAGAGTTTAATGCACTCAAAAGACCTTTATTTTACCAGGTAAGACAAAAGGCCTCCTGGCTGGTGAGCATCCCATCATCCCAGCCTTTTGCTGAGATTGAGAACAGCTGTACCAAGGAGCACATCTCTGATGCCAACTTAAAAATGGAGGAACCTCTGTGGGCTCCTGCAGTGTTTATCCTCCCTCTAAACCCTACACAGTATTTATCTGCTCTCCAATGCTTTGGCAGTCTGGCTTTAAATGCCTCGAGCATTGAAGCTCCTAGAGTTTAGACAGACCAAGAAGCCAGCAATTAGGAAACTCTTTACCAAAAGCCAGCTCACATATTGCTTTTGCCTCATTTTTATCATCTGGCTACTCTTGTTCCAATTGTTTATCCCTCAAGGATGATTTTTTTAATGCTTTCTTTTTTTCTCCTCAGAGTGGAAATTGTTTTGCCAATGACTACTGAACCCTAGCTTTGTATTTGGGAAACTTAAAAATAATAAAAAATTCACCGATTAATGTTTTACAGATATCAGTAAAACTTCTAATTCTTAATTTTAGTCATTCTTTAAAAAAAGTGCAAGAAATTATCTTTCCAAACCTCTGGCCAAGTCTGCTGGCCAGGTTTATTTATACATGATCCCAAACTCCTGAAGTCGTAATAGTTCCAGGAAAAGAGAAAAAAGGAAAAGAAACACACTTTATGGGATCTTTCATTGGTTAAGTCCACATCTACTTCTGCTTGATATCCAAAGCCAATTTGAGCTTCCTGATCACCATAATTCCCTGGTTATTAGACTTGTTTATGTAATTTCTAAAAATAGAGAGCAACTAATTTTTTTACATTAGAACATGAGTTTTTCTCAAAGACTGGGATGTTAAGGAAAGAAGCCACTAGGGGAAAAGGCAGGAAAAAGTTAAGAACATTTCCTTCAGCCAGCTTCTAAAACACACAGTGCATTTCCTCTCCACATGAGCTGGAGAACAGTTTTGGAAAAGCGTTGTTTCTCACACACTTTCATCTCATGGCTGGTTTCAGACACAAGTATTCACAGCTGTGTGAAGCAACTGAGAATCTGCTATTTGCAATTGTTATGCTTCTCTTGATCCATAAGAATCTGGAGCGCTTACGCATGTCTCCTTTTGTCCTGTCAGTCCCACTCCTGTCCCTGGCCTGCTGGCTTAGTGTGCAGCATCCCTTGTGTCCCCCAGAGGACATCACCCCCAAGCTGGCACACACCCCATCCCTACCATTCTTGCAGAAGGGTCCTGAACGCTTTGTAGTCAAGTGAAGTCATCCCTCTCTTCAGCTCTCTCAGTCACCTACATGGACACCATTGGTAGCTCACAGTCTACACCACTAAGATCAATTGGTACTAAAATAGCTTTCTTTTTCCACTCCTCTATTTGCTGGACACAACAGACTACCTGTCATTATGTTTGCTTTAAGTCTAAACAAAACCAAGTATTTCCCACGCACTCCCCTGCCAAAGTACTCTCTATTTGGGAATGTTCATGGCAGTTTCCCTCCTGAGGATTTTTAAGAACGTTGACAACATAATTCAGCTTCTTCATTCCTGAAGCTGGCAAATATTAGAATATTGCTTTTTCAAGATGTGCAAGCTCAGGTTCATCAACTGGTTCAAGGTTATATGTCTCCATGGTGCAGGTGAGAAAAACCCAAGTCTGAGCACAGAGCCTCACCTCTGCTGCCTGTGAGCCATAACGCACTGAGGAACAGCCTCATTTTTCTCCCTGTCTCTCTCCCAGCAGGGCTCAGGGAAAAATATCATCTTCTCTTTCCTAGCCTTGTCTTTCTCACATCTGTAAACACCACTAATTATACCTTTGGAAATACAAGTTAATCCTATTCCAGAAACATGTCCTTTTCCTGAAGGCTGTTCACTTGGGGCTGTCAGTGGTGTCCCTGCTGTGTATTATGTGCGGGTGGGAGGCTTGGCCACATCACATATGCAGAACACCCTTGTCTGAGAAGGGAAGGCACTCAACAGTGTTTACTAGAGTACCTGAATTTGGCCCTGAGTGCCAAACACCCGGGACCTGAGTTTGAATGTACTAACCCCACAGAAAGCTCAGTATTAAACTCAGCTGTGCTTCCCATAATTCACATTATCTCAGGTCCTCCAGCAGGTCAGACCAGGTGTCCATATAATGGTAACAGGTAGTTCTAAGATGAATTACCTTGCTCTTTAAATACACATCTCCCAGTAAGAAACTACACCACTTTACACAACACTAGAACGTAATTACCATCCCAGCAGTGGCTTCTGAATGTGGAACTTACAGACGGCGAGGGTAAAATTCTGTCACAAACACCAGGCAAAATTCCCATGCTTCGGTTGTCCTGCAAATCACTTTGCTGCCAGCCTTCATTCCCATCCACCCACTCGGGAGTCCCGAAGGCTGTGTGACAGGGGCACAGAACTGCACTCAGGGAAACAGCCTTTTTCCACCATACAATATCTTCTTCTCATCTGGGTAATCTAACCTATCTTCCACCTAAAGCAATTCCAGGACTCTACATAAGCGTACATGTGTAAGATAATAAAGTTATTTGTTATGAAATCTGCAGGCACAGCATTTACCAGGTGAGACATGAACAGTCACCAAACAATACCAAAGACCTTTAGTTGTTTTCTAGAGAAGCACCTTCCAAGTGCCAGCAGCAGGACAGGTAGTTATCCAAGTTTGCCAGGTCAGTTTTTAGCATGAGCTGCTCCCATTTTTCTCCTTCTGCCCTGTTCAGTGAGTCTGCCCCTCCTGGCACACAGCAGCCTCGAGAGGAAAGTTACTGTGCCCAGAAAGGGCTTGGCACTGCACTAATGTACACTGACAGTGTGTTTTCTTCCCTGGCACCCAGCCACGCACAAATCCCCTTTCTGAGTCACTCCCAGTGAGAAAACCAACACCGGCATTCTGCTCTGTTGAAATGGTAAGGCTGAGAGAGCAAACATAAAAGGAGCTGCCCATCAGAGGGGGCTGGGGATGAGCTGATGTCTAAAAGCATCAGAGGCAAGGGGAGGGAATTCCTATAAGTGCAGTGCAATTCTGATAAGGGAGGAAGGAAAGAGTAGTGAAGGATGCTGGAAAACTACTACTTGGCAGAGCAGATGATGCACACTCCCATCAGTGACCTATAGCAAAGTCAGGCCTCCCAGGCTGGACTCTCACTTTCTGCTTTCCTTCTTATTTTAATTGCCATAACATTTCTTGCAGTTATCAGGGCCAGTTTTGTCCTGCTCTGTACAAATATGGCAGTTGCCATCTTGGCAAGTACCAGGGTTGAAACAGGGACCAGCAGAGCAATAAAAGCAGGATTCTCTGCAGCTTGAGGTGGGAAGCCAGGCCAGCAGCTGGGAGCTATAACAGACCAATATCCTCTGCAGATTGGGCACAGATGTGGACATGTAACCACAGGCCAGGGTGTTACACAAACACATCATGTGGACAAACTGTGCCTCAGATGCTTACAGCCTAAACTGGCAACAGGCAGAGGAAGAACAGGACAAGCAGAAGGATTGCAGTGAGGGTGAGAAATGAGTCTCTAATTTTCTTGAAAGTCAGATCAGAGCATGGAAGTTAATCTGGATATCTCCATTACTAGAGAAGAGTCAGTCACAAACCTGCACCTCTTCTAACAGATTCTTTGCATGTGTATCTGCAGGATCCAGAAATGGAGAGGAACCTCAGGGAGCATTTTCTCAGTAACTTAGCTCCCCTCAGGCTGCTTTGCCAGAGTTATTGTAGTGATTAGTTACTTTACACGGGAATAAAACAGGTGGAGGGGAATAAGCCACAGGCTTGCTTGGCTAAAGGTAATCTGTCTTCTGCCTTGGAAAAAAAAGCAGAACAAATGTCAGCAGGGCTCCATTCAAGCCCTCCAGTGACTAAGCCCTCTTGGAAACCTTTAGACACAGCTTCTGGTACTTGTCTCTGAAGGTAAAAATACGTCAGGACATACAAGTCATAGGTTGCTGTGTGAAGACATCTAATTTTGAGCCAGATACTAATAACAGGAGCATCTCGGGTGTGTTTGGGACCATTTACAGAATCACCAGCTGGCAGTTCCCTCCCAGCCTTTCCTCACAACATAGGCATAAAAAACAGATATATAACCATGTAACTGATTATAGTCACTGCAGATTTGAAAGTGATCCTATGCTCCAGGCTGCTAAAAGCTGGTTTGAAGAGCAGATTTCTGTGTTTAAAGCCCTCTCTGACCAGGCAGTAGTTAGAGACTACAGAGTTATTGCATTAGAGACAGAGGAAGAACTGTCACAGTATTACAGTCTTGCAAGGAGAAAAGACTAATCAATTTCCATAATTGCACAGAGTTTGTGCTGTAGACCAAACAATATACAATCCATACGCCAAGCTTATGCAATCTCATACACAGTAAACCAGGATGCCCACAGGATCAAGTATAACTTGGTGGGTTTAGGCAGATAATCCAGTCCACACAACTCTGAGAAGCAGTAATCAATGGAATAAATAAAAATATGAGCAGGCATCAAATTACTTCAAATACCAAGGAATAGCACGGGAGACTAAACCTTTATTATGTGGCAGCCACCCTGAATAGGATGTATAAATAAAACCAAGTGAAAATGGAGATGGCACACAAGGCAGAAACTCTATAGAACTCAGCATCTCTCAGGATCTCATACTGGGCATCGATGATACAACCACAGTATCTCTGGTAGCTGTTCCCCAAGCAGCCTCCTCCTGTCTCCTGTCAGTGTTTCATGACAGGAGCATCTCCCCTTGTGCACGCTCATGCTTGTGTTGAAAGGCATCTGTACAGCACCATTGTGCAGCACCCACTCACACAGGCCCTCACAACCAGTTTGTTAGCAGTTGCACCCACAGAATCTCTTTTAGAAGGGGAATGAAACAAAAAAGGCCATTACTCACCAGATCAGGATTAACCCAAGCTACTCAGCCTATATAAACAGTGTGAGAGGAAAGCAAACTTCTGATGTATAGTATTGTGGCCTTTTCCTGGTCTTGAAATTAAGAGCCAGACATGGTTAAGGGAAAAAGGCGTTTTACCTCAGTATTTCTTTAAGGATCCTTAAGAGTGCATCACTTTGCCAAGGTGGAATGCGCTGAAATGCACACACACACGATAGACGGTGTATACAATTTATAGACCTTGCAAATTAGCGTATCTATCAAAGATTCCCCAATGAGAAGCTTAAATGAATAGCATGACATCCCTCCATCCCGAGGAATTCCCCCCTGGATGGGCCTATCTTAGTTTACAGGATGTGTTCTAGAAAGGACCTTGGTTTCCCAGGATAGCATAGGGCTTTCTGGCCTCCAGCTGCGAGGCCTCCAGGAAGGTTGGTCTCCAGGCTTAACGGAATATTAGGACTATGCTAAATTATCGGGCTTAAGGAATTACAGGCATGCTAAAAGCACTGAGGATACATAACAGCTATATAAAAGGTATATAAAAAAAGGCAAAAAAGCATCATGGCATCAGTATGAGGCTTCAAAGCACTTCAAATTATAGTAAGAGCCTTCTACAAGCTACGTAAGAGGCATCAGTTGCTCCTAGAAGCAGTCAGGGTGCAGCAAGATGAAGTTGGTGTTACATCCAAATCTCATGGCTGAGGATCCTCACGAGTATGGATGTTTCCTTGGCTTCCCCTCCTTCTCCCAGAATACACAGACCAGCTTAGACCACCCTCTGTGACTATTCTGGGATAAAACCTTTACTTTTTCCAAAATATGGCTTCAGACTTCAGAGCTGTACATACACACACGTGTAGAGCTGTCCACAAGCACCTAAACACCAGAAACACCACCAGAATCATGACAGTGCTTCTGCAGAGCCCAAACCATGGGCTGGGGCACATGTGTAGCCGAGATGAATCAGCACAGATATGATTTTATTTTCCCCACCTGAGGATCTAATGCTAAATGCCTCTTTGTGCTCATTTAAAACAAGCTGAAGAGACACGTTACAGCTCCCAGGAGAAAGCACGTGCTTGTTTAAAGGCAGAGCAAGCTCCTCATTCTAACAGCAGAACCAGGTGCTGCACTGATATCACTACCCTTGAACTTACCCTTGGCTGAGTCATCTCTGAGATGGTTGAAGCTGACAGGTTGTTTAAAATCATTGCCCCTGGATTATATTCAGAGGGAGCTTTAAAATATTTTCTAATTATTTTTGCTTCCACTCCACCAAACACTGTGAATCAAGAGCTATTTCCAAAACACGCTGTATTGTAGCAGCACTATACTCCACAGGAGAGGCACCAATTCAGTTGGACACCTTCCAGCTCCGACTGTCAGATGACCAAGGTGTTCTCATTCTTAGAATAAGGTGCTCTTTATGGGCAGGGAATTTACATTTCTTCTTTATTTATGCAAAATGCAGAGGGGACTGCCTGGCTGTGGGGAAATTAAGCTGCCTGGCTGGATTTTGCATTTTGATGACCATTCACTACCAACGATATAGGTAAGACTTCATTTATTCCTTGTTTCATTTCTCAGGGTGTTACTTCTTCATGTTGCACATAAAGACCTGACCTGTGCTCTCCCTGTGTGGGTGTGACAACATGCAACACCCAACCTCTTCCTGTGAATGCAATAGGAGAAAATTGAAAGCAATTTTGCAGCTCCAAAACCTCGTGATCCAGCTCTAAGTCTTGCGCTGGCTTTTGGACTTGGCTAGCTCTGTGTCATACATGGCAGTTCGTTTGCGGAGACTTCACACTGCTCCTGATTTTCCTCTACTTTGCATTCCTACTTTTTTTACATCCAAAGCTCGGTATGGGAAGAAGTGAATACAACACAGAACAAACCTTAGTGCTTCAAACACAGGAGTTACCTGAAAGTACTACAGCAAGTGCAAAAATCAGAACAGATTCTAAAGAGGAAAAAAACCCAAACCACAAAGAAAAAATTTCAGATTTGTCTAACAAGTGATCCTTTTCGCTGTGGAAGGCTTCAGATGTTCAAAGTCCTTTTCACAATACCCCTAATTTAGAATTGATAAAACATGAACTTACCCATGTTTCAGTGCTTTGAAGCTTCGTCCTGAAAAATGTCGGGAAATTTTTGAAAGAAGCTTCACCATACCTTAGTAGTTTACATTAGAATTGTTATCAATGTGTACACATTGTATATAAATAAATAGATAAAAAGTACTCAATAAAATAATTTCAGTAAAAATGGCACAAGATTAATTTACTCCAGCATGCTCTAAAAATTAATCAGTTTTTAAATAGTTTATTTTCAAAGCCTCCAAACTGCTTTTACCAAAATAAAATCTTTAATTTAATCTTTCCTCAGAAGCTTTGAAAACTGATATTAAGAATTTCAAAAGCCCTTTAAAAAAAGAGAAAGTAATAATGTAGTAATACTTCTGCTAGTTAACTAATTTATCAGGCAGCAGCACTGAATCTAATGAAGAGAGGTCCAAGACACTAAATGTGTTCTTCAGTCTGGATTTTTCCTCCATGGTTTCCATCCATGGCTAGGCATATTTTCCTGATCACCATGGTAGGTAAAGAGATCCCCAGTTCACCAAAAAAACCCACCCAAAACAAAAAGACCCACAGCAAACAAACAAAAAAACCCAAATCACTTCTTGATCCTGAAAATCCTGAACTGCTCCTATCTGGAGTGCTTGTTCAATTTTACAACTACATTTATTGATTTAAAGAGTGTTTTCACACTGGCTCTCCTCCCAGGCACGTTTAAACAAGCAGCAGCACGCGGTGCCAGGACGCAACAGAAACGTGTTCTATAGACAAGTAAACAAAATACCCAATGGCTTTAGCTGCCCACACCACTAAGGGATTTTAAGCAAGTCACTTCAAATTATGTTACGGTCTCTGGACAAAAAGCAGAGTTGGTTTAGAGCTCTTTGGCTGTGTTTTGGGTTGTGTTTTTTTATTGCTTTGGTTTTTAAGCCATTGGCTGGCCCACACTCCCCAAAGATGTGGGCTATTCATTCTGTTCCAGCTTAAATGTTCAAACTGGACTTGATTTCAGTAAGTAGCGCGTGGTCCATAACGTGGTTATAATTTCGCCTGGAAACACAGCGAGCCATCTCCACCATGCACGGCTTGTGTGCCCTGTGACTGCAGGCAGGACCAGCCACCAGCACAACCAGTCTACACAGACTGGCTTTGATGGCCCTCATTAAACACACCGCTGGCTGGGCAGCCGTGTCACAGTGCAGGAGGTGGGAACTGCAGCCCTCGGCATGTCGGTCGGTCCAGTCCCACTGCAGCCAGGCTAAAAAAAGAAAACTCAGAGAGGAAAATGGCATCTTTTCCTGAGAGCCAAGGTTAGTCCTCTCCATAAATCTGTTGGCAGTGGCATGGAGTGACACCCCAGCTCCTCCCGTGCAGAGCTGGAGCCAGCCCACAGGAAGCGGCTGCCTCCGCGGCAGGCCAGGGCAGCTGCTCCCACTGCCATGGCTATCCATCCCCAGGACACGGCAGCAGTAATTTTCCTGTTGTGCAGGCAGGAGGAAGGAGACTGACCCACATGTGGCTCCAACAGAGATCACAGCCTTATCAGCAAGGGCTGAAAATACTGGTGAGCTGGCATTGCTTCAGAGCTACGGCCTCCCCCCTTGCCCTTTGCTCCACAAACACCCTCCCTGAGTCATGGATCAGCACAAGGGCTCCCCTGCATCCATCCATAAACTCCTCCTGGAAGACCAGCACATCCTGGCCTGGGACCAGCTATTTCCCCCATCACTGGCATTTCTCCTTGCTTTTGTTCATGCTAGAACAATCCTTTCAAAATTTCTTTTCTTAAAAAATGGCTTCCAAGTCTTGAGATGATTCTGCCAGAGAGCACCAGCAGCCCAGAGGGCACCAAGTACAGCAGCCATAGTGAGTTACCTGCAAGGAACACAACTGTGGCTCTTTCAGCAGTACTCAGGAGACTGCATCTACCCACCAGCCCAGCTGGTGAGCTGGTCCTGCCTCACCACAGCCATGATTCTGGGCTTCCCGAGGCTGGAGGTCTCAGCAGCTGCTGCTGAATCCTCTCTAGAATAGCCATTTCAATCTCAGCTCCATGGTGGAACATGCTGGCAAGGAAGGAGATGAAGGCATAACATCCTGGATCTAGTCCTCCAGCACAGCTACTGGCAGCACCACAACAGGACACCTCCCTACTGCTTCTGCCAAATTTTTTTTCCCTATCAGGCACTGCCTGCATTCCATGTCAAAGAAAAAAGCCTACTCCAAACCTGGAGGGCCTTCACTCCCACCCCTTTCATTCTTTTCTCTGCACTCATGTCTCCATCTCAGTGGAATATTTACTTTTGACATCAAATTGCACCAAGAACCAGGAGGCATCTGACAGCATTTTGTCAGTGACAGACAGCACAGCCTTCTCCTCTGGTCCCCATTTAGTGAAAAACAATTCTTTATGTGAGGCAAACCACCATGAGCTCAGCATTTAGAGCCTAAGTGTCACATTAGATGGGAACATTTGGATCTTCTGCTGTGTAAGATTTTGGCACCTCCTCACTTTTATGGTTCAGAACTGTTGACGTGATAAAATAAAACCCCAAACTGAGGTTCAAGATGTTTATTATGGTGAGGAAGAGAATTGTATGGTGTGGGAAATTTCCAACACAAATAATTACGACCATTATTTTGAGGCATGACCACACTGTTCCATATTTGCAGTCTGGGTGCGGCTAGATTTTGTTTCATGGCAGCACATCCATCAAACCCCACTGCCCTGTGCACAGCTGTGACACTGAGGGGGCTCACGTTAACTGTACTGGATTCAGAGCCCTATGGCAGGTCACAAGCGTCACTGGAACTAACACGATAGAGGAAAAAGTAATAGAGCACCATGACAGAGCATTTAAAGAGCTGGGAAATCATTAAAGGAGGACAGAGATGACTGGAAAATAAGAAGTCACTGAAGGACAGCATTTCAGTGGCCTTTCCCTGCACCCCCTCAAGTACCAAAACATATTATGATTATTTTAAAACTATATTAGTACTAATAGTCATGCTGTGGCCAAAACCAACAACATATTTGCCTCCTTCCTAAGGTGTTTGCACTTCATCACTGAGCTGACACTTTTCAGATGAACTGGCTTTTTATTGTGGAGCTATTCTAAAGCAGAGTGTTTTGTTGACTAATAGTTGCTGCACATAGAGGTTTATTACTGTAGGGTTGCTCACAAGTACCTGATTTTAAAATAAAAAGGAAGTGGATTATATTTTTGATGAGAGTTAAAAATTATTATTATTAAGAGCTTGGAAGTTCAAAATAAGTCACGTTAAGAGTAGTTTGCATAGGAGCTTCAGGTACTTACTTTAGGGCCCACAGTTATTTCAGTGTGGCACTTTATTCCAGCCAACAAATAGGGGAACAAGGTATTTGAAGCCTAATAAACCTTTGACATGTCTCTAAAGGTAAGCAATGCACTGACATGAAATGCCAAATTTGAAGTCTTTTGTAAATATTCTCATTTAAGCCCCTCTCCCAAGTCTACAAACTCTTGCCCCCATCTGCCTAAAAGTACAAATCTTACTCATGTTCAATGGTGCCACTCACAGTAGCAGAGTTGCACTGTATAAAACGTTTACTGATGTGCTTCACTTCCACCTGACAGTGACCACAGCTGGGCAAATCGCCAAGTCTTCAGTCCAGCACAAAACTGAGCCATCAAGGAAATGCCATTTGCATTGACTCAGAACATGTTATTAAAAGGTATCAGTTGTTTAATGGCTTTTTAAAGTGAGCACTATCTCCAACTCCTCCAAGAGTTCTCCCTTTGGGTTATTTAACCATATTGAAAGCTTGTTGGATTTTTTTTTTTTAGGGGGGGTTGTGGTGGAAATGGGAATGGATAGAGGAGAGGCTGTTTGTTCTTCATTCTAAATTTAGAGCAACGCACCACTGAATTTCAAAAATGTCAAGATGTTTCAGCATTTCTGTAACATTCTATTCTGAAAACACTGAAGCAGAACATTCACACTTTTTAAAGCAATGGCTCCTTTCAGCAGAAACAATTTGTAAACAACAACCTGAAAACTTCAGACATAAGGAATGGAAGAGTTGAACAGAGACTTTCCTGTTCCCCGGAAGGCTCCCTGTCCCCTTGCACCCCCAAAAATCCCACAAACCAACCAACAAACCAACCAACCAACCAAATAAATCCCACCAAACAAAACCAAACCTCATCATTTAAGTATATGACTACACATAGGTGTACAAAATAGCACATAAGTGCTACAAATTAGAAGCCTAATGACTTCTAGAATAAAGCTATATGTGAATCCAATTAATTGTGATTAAAATCCAAGCATTTCACAGCATAGGTGTTCCCAGATGATTATTGCATCCATGGCATCCTTTGGGAAAATAAATAGCATCCCAATGAAAAGACAAAGCACTATGGTCCCTTCTCATGAGTTTCATGCAAATAAAAACAGGAAACAAATATCTTTCACACACTGCCCATTTGAAAACCTCTATTTGCATTATGAAAACAATGACATTCTGCATGCAACAAACACTCCCAAGTTCTTGTCATCCATCATCTTTCCTCTTATAAAATTGCAATGACCAAACCAGCAACTTTCCAACATCCCAACTCTGCAGTTCCGTATAGTAGAAACACCTGGATCAAAGGTTTAAACAGACCATATGCATCATCTGCTCCATCCAGTTATCAGAACATTTTAAATTTCATTATCGGTCCACATTGCCTCTTTCCACTGGCTCACGAGTCCTGGAAGCTCCCTGTGCAGGTAAAGTGCATAGCTGCACTAAACCTGCATTGCACTGCTCTCTGCAGGAGAAGGAATGCTTCCAAAGCTAAAGACATGGTGGAAATGGATGAGTTATAGAGCCTGGGGGGAGTTTACCACCACTCACCTTGAACAAACTAACCTGAGCATTTAAAGGCGTGTAAAGCAAACCTCTGCTTTACACCTGTCACTGGGGCCCACCACTCCACTGCCCCCTGAAATAAAAGGAAGTGATCCCACCTGTGTCTGGACACCTCAGCATGACACCGACTTTGCTCCAGGTATTTTACCTATTTCACTCCCCAGAAAGCAGATACAGAAGACGTCAACCAAGCCTCCTGCCTACACCTCATAGTCCAGAAAATGTGACGCTCCCAGAGCAGCGACACGGGAGCCTGAGCACTCCTTTCTACAGAAATAACTACAGCAAAGGAAGCAACTCTAACCTTTCTGCCATGCCATGCTGCCAGCACACCTCAACTTTAACCTTCAAGGTTTCCCCATCCCTGGCCACTCTGCTGAGGTTGCCAAAAAGGGTGCAATTAGTGTCATTTGTGATGGCAGGACCTGCAGGGCTGACATATGACCCTTCGGAAACTGGACTGTACCCAACATTTCTATTTCCCCAGGCCATTAAACAGCTGTCAGAGTGCTGACCTATAATTCCTCCTATTCCATCCCATGCAAATTCCGAGTTGGCGACAAAACATGGCAGGCTCTAGGTACTTGCAGTCAGCCAGGGGTCTACAACAAGGAACTGTCTAGTCCATGGGCCAGAAGGATTCTGCAGCCAAAGATAAACACACCTCTCCAGTTTCCAGCCAGCTATAGCTTCTAAGGCAGGCAGTCTTCTCTCCTGCTTTATACAAGGAAGGAACTGGTTGTTCTTCAGGAAACATGTCAGGCCCACCTGCCACCACCTACCAAAACCAGATCAGTCACCTTCAATTCTGGCAGAAATCTCTCCTATCAACAGTGTGTTTAAATGGTTTTCAATCCCTTGCGTATCAGCCTGGCATGGGAAATTCTTTCAGGCTGGGTGATAGCATCATTTTAATGTTGATATTCACAAATGTAAAGAAAAATAAATCTGCATTTACTTGGCAGTGATAAAATGCCTTTCAGATCACAGACTTCAGCAGCAGTTTTTCCCCCACAAAAATTCAAGTAGAAAGTGGAGGACTGAAAGCATAGCATCTTAAGTAAGAAATTCTTTTAATCTCCTTTTCTTTTCATTTGTTTACACTCAGTCTTTTTCCCTCTTCTCATTTCCATACATGTTATTCTTCCCCCCCTCTTCCTTCCATACCCGCCCTTTACTATACATGCATATGATATGTTTGTATTAAGGAGGACAATGATACTTTATCTGCATGTTGGATGGTAAGACACACTTCAGAGTGCACGCTAAGACTGAAATTGTAAAAATAAAAAGAAAAGAAATTCACCTCATAACCTCTCCCTTTAACCCACTTCTAATTCTGCCCTATTCCCTCTACTTCTCCTCTCTTGTCTGCTATACACAACAGGTATTCTCCATGTGGGTGGATACAGCCGTAGCTGAGAGAGATGGGAGATGAAAGCCTGTTACCTGTTTTTTATTTATGGCCTGTAAAATGCAACACGTGGAGTTACACAAGAGACCCTGTAAACAAGGTGAGGGCCAGTTGCTTTATACAGCATGGAAAATCTCCATTTCTTGGAATAGACAGGTCAGCTGGGAAGGAAGTCAGCCCTCAAGGTCTTTCTCCCTCTTTAGGGCTCATCTGAAACACCAACTAACCCAGAAGGCACTGCCCAGGCGTCAGGAGAGCCAAACAAACAGATCAGTGTAAGGCACGGCCTCAGCTGCAGTGATGTTTCCATTTCTTGCCTGGCCAGGCACCCGGAGGTGGGGTCGTGTTGTCAGACCACTATTTCCTCAGCTGCCAGGCTCAGCAGTCTGGAGATTTCTGCTAGAGAAGCACAGCTGGGACTGGCAAGCAACACTTGTCCCAGGGTTAATATATGCCTGTGTGCCTCCCCTGACAGACTTGGGAAGCCAAGGAGAGAAAACCTGAGAGCTGTTCCAGAATTAGATCAGATGGCCCTGAGCCATCTTCCCAGCACTAGGTACCCAGAGAACTGGGGGAGAGCCTCAGATATGAATTTCACACTGGTGGGCAGATCCAGCACCAGTAAGGGTGAAGAGAAAAGCTCATTTGCACTTCTGCTCCCATCCCCAGGTTGCCTCTTGCACCATCCGAGCCTATTCTTTCTGCTTTGTTTTCCCTCCTATACCCAGCAGTGCTCTGTTTTCCCTCCCCTCCCAGCTCCCCATATGCAGTTCAGCTCTAAGCTGTCACTCAAAAGATTGACATTTCTGAAAAAAGTCCAGATACTTCAGCTATTTCTATTCTGCCTGGCATAAGGTGAAAATCTGAGTCAGCTGGCTGTGCTCTGTCAGATTTTTTGCAGCCAGCGTCCTGCCTCTCAAAAACACCCACCTAATTTTGGAAACACCAGTCTTAACATTGGTGCTTCTGATGAGAAGCAGAAAAACACACTCAGCTTAATCCCACTGCAGAAAAGGATCCAGAGAAAGGAAGATGCCTGAATATGGAAAAAAAAAAAACAAACCTGGCTCCTCCTCACTTACAAACATTTTATGTAGTTTTTATGGGAGGAAGACAGAAGCCTCCTGCCAAACACATTGTCTGGGCATAATTATTCCTCTCTCCTCCTCCCCCTGCCAAGCTAACCTCGTTCTGAATCAGGCCATAAGGAAGGAATGGAGCCAGACAGGACTTCTACACATTTTGGCTCGGCATACTGCAAGTGTAAGCTGTCAGGCAGCACTGTAGCAGCAAAAACGTGTCAATGAGTAGTATGGGAATATTAATAAGCGAGAGATGAACTTTAACATCTGTCACAAAGCATCCTTCAGAACCACAAAAAAATAGAAAAGAAGAAAACAAACTAATCTGCTATTCAGGGCAGTACTCAGTCATTCTAGAGGGAACAAATTTACCCCAGGCCAAAAGCTTCACCATGACAGAGGCCATTTGAAGTGGCTAGTAAGGTGGAGACTTGCAAAATTGGCTTAACTCTGTTCCCAGTGACATCAAGAGTAACCTATAGATAGGTTTCCGTAAAAAGAGACATAAATCAAAAAGAAGCACTTTTGAAAAGCTCAATTTTATATTCCAGCTCCAAAAGCAATAAAAAACCCACCCCAATCCCAAACCTCAGCTCATCCTGTTTCCATGCAACAGGATTAGCTCTACCTTTGTTATGCCTTGTCAGCATTTCTCCAATTGCCCTTAGAACTCTGCAATTCTGACAGCTCTATACACTCATAAACTGTCTATCCCAGGACTTCACTGCCTTAAAATCCTATCAAAACCCGCTTCTTCAACAGCATAAATCATACTTTCTTTACAGTTTGCCACAAAACACAGCTTGGTCCCTTTCTTTTTGCAGGGACTTCAATAGAAAGGTGCTTTTAATACCTGAAAGCTGTAAAGGCTGGGATCACTTAGCACTAAAGCAGTGTGCACCAATACTATGTCTCACATTCATATCCCCTAGAAAACAGCAAAATACAAACAGCAATGAATTCAAACCTAGACAGTGAACCACAACACCTTTGATGCTTATAGATAAGAAAACTGCTGTGAAGTGCAATAGCAAGAAACAACTTTTAGAGGCATCATGATGACCACCACCAACCCCCCAGTTTCTAGGCGATTAGTCTTTTTTACTCAGTAGCAACAAATTGTCAGCTGCCAGCCATGACATAACTTTAATAATGGTTAAAAAAACCATAGTAAGTTCTCCATATCACTCACCCTTCACAGCACAGCCACCTCTCCTCATTTAGTGGTGCGTCTGATATCAAGCCAAGCCTGCAAACGAAAAACGCTCAGCCTTGAGAGGAGAAATAGAAGCAAGTCCTCTTGGAGCTGCACTTCATCAGGTTAATGGGGCTGCCAAGGTGCCTCTCTCCTGGGCTGGTCAGGTGTGCTCTGGCCTTTCCTCACAAATCCTGTGAGAACTCTTCATCCCCAGCTAACTATTCTGTGAGGCTTTGTGGTTTATAACTGCAGTTGAAACCAGAAGGACCCTGTGTATTATTTCCAGCTTGGTTGTGGAACTTCTGGTGAAAAAGTGTATTTTTTATCTTGGAAACTCTGACTTTAAATCTGAATCAGCTGTGAACCCTAACTCAGAGTTAAATTGTGCTTCTTTGCCTTTTTCTAATTAGTATTATCACCTGTCTGTTACTGGCATATCAAACAGATGTTGTCTGTCATCAAAAGCGGCTCCTGCCTTGTAGTTTCATTAAGGTAGGCAGGAGAGCCTGCCATGTATTAGCTAGGGAAAAATCAGGAAGAAACTTAGGCCTATAGTCTAAGTACAGGGCTGGGGCTGAAGCTCTACTATGCTCTTTGTTGAACTTAAAGGAACATTTTCATATCACTGAGAAAATCGGTTAATGTCCCTGCACCTTCTCCTCTGGAATATAATCTCCATACTGTACGTAAAAGCCATTGTCCCCAGTTATCCATCCCTGCAGGGGGGACCATGTTTGCACAGTGCTTTGTAAACCTACTCTTTCAAGAATTATCTGCTGGCACCCAAGTCAGAGGCCATAAGTCATTCCACACCCTCCAACTAAGAAATTGGATTCTACTGACATCCCTGGGAATGTTCTCTCTGGCTTGAAGCTGTTCTTATTTAGGTATCGTAAGTGTGTCCTGTAGCCAGTATTGTTTTGTGGCCAACACTATTGCTATAGCTCTATAAATCTGCAGACACTTTGCAGCACGAGTGTAGTGCCAAAAAACTGCTCAGTTCTCTGCTCTGCTTCCAGTTTGGGAACACATGCTGGAGCAATACAGCTAGGCAGATGTGGCATCCTGAACACCTGATAAAACCTGGTAACTGGAGAGAGACTTCTGCATGTCTCTCAACTGAAATGATTGTTTTCAGTGAATGAATGAAAAATAAACAGAAGATGTTGCATATTAGTACTTCTAGGACTTATACCCAGAAGAGGTATAGTTGGCAGTCACTGGGGGTGTCTGTGTCTTCTCAGTCTTCCTTTCCTCTCCTGCCAAATCAGCTCTCAGGCTTACTTTCCTCTGTGGCATGGAGAGGGTAGCAGCATGCTGGGGGACAGCTTACTGCAGGAAAAACAGCCCCTTCACAGAGCAGAACAAAGAGAACATCAACCCAAGCTGATGGGGCCAAAGGGACTTCGCAGTGCTGCAAAACCCACCTTCCCATCTGTGCAACAACTGCAGGAGGGAGCTGGGAACCCCGGGGATGCTCTCTCTTGGCACCCTCCCAGGTTCTCAGCTGGCTGCTCTGCTCCTGCTTGGTGTGAATGAGAGAAACTGGCTTCAGATGCTATTCTGCCTCTTTCGAAAACCCCTCAGTCTGGCAGGAAGGGAGGTGCTTTAGCAGGGGAAACTCAAATTTATTCAGTACAATTCAGCCTGCTGCAGAGGACAGCTCTTGTAGAGCAGGTGGCAGCATTACAGTGACAGCAATGCCTACGATAGCTCTGCAGCAATAATTAGCATTATGCCAAAAGCCATAACATGGCCTCTCCTAGGCCTGTCTGCTCCACTAACCACTGCTCCCACCCACAGCAGCTGCATCCCCATTCCACCACCTGCTGCAGGCCAGGTGAGCAAGTTTGTGCCAGTCTAACCCCCAACCATGCCATCTTTTCCAGCACAGCATCTGCCAGGCAGGACAGCATTCCTCCCAGGTCAGGTACTAATGGATAGCAGCAGTCCTGTCCATGGAGTTCCTACCTGCCTGAGAAGATGGAAGGGGAAAAGGGTGGAGAGTTGCCAGAGCTGTACTGACACCAACTCTGTGTGTCATGTGCTGTGGCCATGGGATTTTGCCCTTGGGCTGGCTCTTAAATGACTGCTCAGCAGGAGTGGGCTACTGTCTGGCCTTGCAGCTCACAGCACAGGAGGGGAGCTGGAGAGAGCGGCTGTTCCACTGCTGAGATGGGGACGGCGGGTTGTTATTATTTATGTTGTGGTGCTGCCTAATATGTTCTGGGTGCATTCCAAAGGCAGAGAGAAACATGGCCCTGCCCTGGAGAGCCATGTTTAATTGAAAGAGCAGTCAGTGCATTATCCAAGCTGTGGGTTCTCCGAACAAGCCATCCCTCCCATTCAGAGGATTGTTTGAGGCTGAAGGGAGTGCTGGGGATCATGCAGACCACCCCAACTACTGTCATGGACTGGGATTTATTTAATCTTCCCAGAGCAATGGCTGGAAGCTTAGAAGAGATTCCACAGTGTCCCCTGATAGTTTGTTCCAATTGCTGTAACTCTTCTTGGAATGATGAGGTTTTTTCCTAATATTTATACAAAATGTTCCCTGCTGCAGCCTCAAGCCATAACAGCATTTTCTGTCATTTTACTAATGAGAGTATTTGATGTGTGCTCTTCCTCAGAACATCCCTTAATATATCTGAGCACAGCCAGCCTGTCTCCTCCGTGGTTCGAAGTATCCCAGGCCTCCCAGCATTTCCTGAGAGGCCACAGCACTTTCGTGGGTCAGTGCACAGCTCCAGTCAGCTCGCCTGTCTTCATCTCAGCTGGTACAAATGAACACTAAACACAGAATCTTTCTCTGCTTTCTTAATGAGTTCCACATGGAGGCTCTCCATGCCTCCAGCATTCAGGCCCTCTGAGCTCTTTGCACACCATCACTTAGGAGCCTTCATGACCATTGACACAGTGAGGGACTCTCGAGTTGTAATTGGGCTCTTTTGTTACTGATGCAGAGAGATAACTGGGGGTCCACGAGGGGCTCCAGAAAAACAATGGTGAAACTCAGACTGCATCCAGAAGTGCTGTGGGTGAACCATTATGCCACACTCCCTCCATTCTGCTGCACTCGTTTCTCTGCATAAGGATAAAGAAATGCACTATGATGTCCTGCTCACATAGACTCGAAAAATCAAACTCTTAGACAAAGCCAAATAAACTCAGAAGCAGGTTCATGACATTATTCATGAACTGGGGAAATACATTTTCTCTCAATTTCTCCTTGTCTCCCGTAGGTAACAGGTAAAAGCATACATGTTGTGGACTCAGCAGTGAAAAGCAAATTAATTATTCATTGCGAATCTTCCTGGGTAAAGCCTTTCAGAACTGTTTTCTAATCTCTGGTGCACCAGTGAAGCCC
Source organism: Struthidea cinerea (assembly GCA_013397865.1). Taxonomy (NCBI): domain Eukaryota; kingdom Metazoa; phylum Chordata; class Aves; order Passeriformes; family Corcoracidae; genus Struthidea; species Struthidea cinerea. The sequence goes on along the minus strand of VZTI01003883.1, from coordinate 1,275,461 downwards.
TGGAAAGGAACTCAATTTCTGGGAGAATCATGTAGCTATGCAAAACCTTTCACTGGTGTCAGAGCACCCAGAATCCTAATCCCCTCCGAAAATATTGATCATCATTAACAACTGGTTAAAGTGTGCAGCAGCTGCCTGGGTCTTCTGCTCTGGGTACAGCTACCTATCTGGGATTTTACCAGGAGTAATGAACAGCAAAGACTAGATAGATGAAACCAAGGCTGCACTTGCTGGTAATTTATGTTGATAGACATAAATCAATGAAAAAACACACACACACACACACACACACACAAAAAAAAAAAAAAAAAAAAAAAAAAAAAAAAAAAAAAAAAAAAAAAATTAGAATCCAAGACAAAAGGTCTGTAAAGAAAGATGTTTTGCAGACTTTTATGAGGTTTCAGGTGGCCTTCCTTAATCCTGACTCAGAGAATTCATGAATATTCCTGACTCTGGGAGGACAGAGTTATGTTGCATAATGTTATTCTCTTTGAATTTTCTCTCTGAAATGCATGCATGGACTTCATTGATGTTCTGGCCTTGCCACAGTGTTTAGTACTCATACAAAAAGGTATTTGCTTTTATTAGCTTTACCTGGCTTCTCTTGGGGTCTTGAATCACGTTCTGGGCAAGGTTATAGTCACTCAATCAGGAATAATCAGTGACTTTAAATGACCATTAGGCTTAAGTATTTAGGAAGAGCAGTCAATTAATAATCAAGATCTAGAGGATATTCCCTCAGTTTATTTTCAGGGCCTGCTTTGAAATTCCCCATGCATTCAGGGCTTGCAGAGTAGCCTAATGATTAGAGAAGCATAATTCAAACCTAATGAGTAGAGAAGCATAATTGGTATCACAAAGCCTGGTATTTCTTCCCAGCTTAGTACCAATGTGTCCATGTAAACACTGTATATTGCACTTGGCTGAGCACCCCAGGTGAATCCCATTCCTGCCGTGCTGTCCTCCAGCTACAGAAGCAGGTTCATACCCCACAAGGCTGCTGGGAGCCTTTGCCAGCTGCTGTGCACATCACCATTTGCAAAACTAAGTGTTTACGTTGTGCAATGTTTCACAAAGAAAACTAGACCTCAGCACATAATCCCAACCCACTGGCTTAACCTGGAGGAGACTGGAAGCCTTTAAGTGGGGACAGCAAACTACTCGGTGACCAGCCACAATGGTACCATGGCCATCATGATGACACTGATCAAAGGACAAGCGGAAGAGGCAGCTGTGGCCACTCACAGAATACCCACTCTGAGGACAGGGAGAGGAGGAACCTTGGAGGGACCATATGTGCTGTGACATGGCAGGATTCCCGAAATGCCAAGGCAAATCAGACAGGCTGTGCAGTCAGCACATCCAGCAGAGCCAATGCAAGCCTTCCACTTTGGAAGAGGAAAGCATGCTGGAGTTTGGGTAGCCCCAGGGCCGAGAGGTTGCAGCTGCCTCACTGATTTTGCTCTGGGTGAAGGCTGACAACTGCAAAAACACTCCACGACCTTGCTGTTCTTTGCAGGGTTTGTCACTCGAAGGCAGCGTTTGGCTGGACTCAGAGGAAATCACAGACTCACTGTTTCAAACATGGGGAGCAAAATGAAAAGCCACGGCTAAAACAGCTGCTTCCTTCAGCCTCCCTGACCCCTTGGGTGGAAACCAAAGCAAGTTACTTCCCCTGTTCTCCTCACTGGCTCAGAGGATGGCCCTCACACGTGCTATTAATTCTTAGTAGTGAGGAGCTCCTGTGGGACCTCAGGTGAAGCTGGTGGAAATCCAAGAAAATCTTAAAAGTGAGGTTTCAGCAATGGGTTTTATGCTGTACTAGAATGAAATGAGATGTGTAAATCTCCCCTGGATAATGAGTTTATCCTTTGCTGAGAAGAGACCCCATCCCAGGTGAGTGCCTTCATAGCGGGGCAGAGCGCCAGGGTGCTGGAGCTTTTCCCGATCAGGCAGTAAAATTATTCTTTCAGTTTCCTGCAAGGAAGATGTCCCAGGGGTTCAAAGAAGGGAGTGCCACCCCACTGTGGTGTACAATGCTGGGGGCTCTTCTCTCCTTCCCTCCAGCTTGCAAATGAGAAACTTTCCCAACAGAGTGTTAGTTGAAACTCCGCTGGGAGAGCTGGTGGAGAACATTGACAAATACTTAATTTGTGACTGGGCAGAGATGGAAAATGAGCATTGAGATATTCTGATGGGAGCATATTTAGAGAGAGCATTGGGTATCTCAGGTATCTTCAGATCAAACAAGAAAGGGAGGTTTAACTGCTTCCTTATGTTAGGTGACCCTACCCTGAGGGCAGCAGGCTCAGAAGTGAGCCTTCCGTTCACTAAAATTCTTATTCAGCTGCTTAGATCCTGGGTGGGTTATTTGAGAGCATGCAAACAAGTTGAAAGAGGATGGGAATGAAACCCAGATTCCCTGTGTCCCAGGGTTCTATTTACCAGATCATCATTCCTTGCAGACACAGTGCATGTGACTCATATCTACAGTGTCAGAAGTGAACCAACACACCCCAGTAAATGAAAGAATGTTTCCAGACCTACTGTGACCTAAAGTTCCTCAGGATTTCAGCCTCCCTAGGAGGGAAGGCGAGGCAAGGACAGACAATATGGACAATTGTGCAGGAACATTCCTCATTTATCACAGAGAATCCTTCCATAAAACGATCAAATGTCTCAGAAACAGATGATTTACTCCTGAATAGTCACTCCAGAACTGTGCTTTTTTGTCAGAAGCCTGAAATCTTCTCTAACTCCTGGGCTAAACAGATATTTTCAGTAGAATATAACAGTACTATTGACCAGTTCATGCCCTTCCATTTCTGTGCTGGAGTTGATCTTCAGCTTAAATAGGTTTTAACACCCTGGTTCTGTGTGCCGGAACAACTGTATCCCATCATATCCTCACCTTATTAGGCAACTGACAACTTCTCTTCAATCTTTTTCAACATTACCATCTCTCACCTCTCCTCTTGCTGCTCCCTTCCCATTTTTTTCCACTTCTGTGGTAATCCTAAATTTCTTAAGCCCTGTTAAAAATTCCCCATTGCATTTATTGTATACATATACAACCGTATACATTTATTGTTTCACTGAAGTTTAGACAGATGTGATCTCACATCTCCTTTGCCCAGATCAATTATCTTATCAAAGAAAACCATGAAGTTAGTCATACATGATTTATCCTTTATCAACCCTTGTAGTTTATCTCATTTTTCCATTTCTTCCTTGTATTTAATTATTGTTTCTTTCAATAATTGTTCTGATAGCCTGTATGCCACAGCAGTCGGAGTGATCAGTTTATAATTTTCCAGATGGCTTCCTCCCTCCATTTTAAGTACAGGTACTACGTTTTCTATTCTCTAACCACACAGCACTACCTTTAACTTGATGAATTAGTTAAAATATTTTCTAACAAACTTGCAGTTTCGTGTGCCAGGTCTCCCAAATTTGGAGGGTAAAGATGTTCCAGTTCCCCAGCACAGGTCAGTTAAACACCTTGTATTTTCTTTCCCATTAGCCACTCTGCATTTTTCCCACTTTCAGTATCTTTAAAAGGTACCTATTACAAGTTTGGGTTACCCTTGGACTCCTTAAAGGAAAAAAAATGGGGGCACACGCACCATTTTCTGCATCAGATTATGGTTACCATGTCTGCAAATCTGACTTGTCTCCCCTTCTCCTCCCTTATATTTCCTCCTCTCTGCTTTTAAAAGAAGAAGTAGGAAAAAACTCTCTGTATCTCCAACAAACTTCCTTTGCTGTCTGCTTGTTCATATGTGCTTAGGTCACCCAACATTTGTATTGAAAGAGAGTAGAGTAACTCCTAGAGCAAGCAGGAAAAACTGATTCTGATTATCCATTCTGACAGGAAAGAAATGTTCTGGCTGCTGGCAATGCCTCCCTGGAACATTTCTAGCCTGTCCCTAGGGAGTGCATTTTTAGCTCTATAAGCTGAAACCAGTGTTATATTAGATAACAATTTAATTTCAGCTGTATGTGTAGTAACATCCAGGAAAGGTCCTGAAGTGGGAAATGCAAATCATACAGATAAGCTCAATCTCCCTGTTTTAATTCCAGCTCCAGAATCTTTGAGAACACCCTGTCCCGTTCCCTACTTAGAAGCCTTATTAGTAAGTGGCCTTCACGCAGTTCAGATGGGTTTGTTGCCAGATGTCTCCACAGGCAAGATTGCTTTCTAAGCTCATTCTAATAATAAATATGAGCACTGCTTTCACAATACCTTTCAGCATGGGAGTTCAAAGTGTTTTAAATATGTTGAGCATTTTAACAGCAATGAAGAACAAATTTTGTAAAATGGTTTAACCTTGTAAGAGCAGATGAAAATTAACACTGGGAAGATTAGCAATATAAGGGGATAGCTTTGGCTTTCTGATGGATGACAACCTACATAACATCTTTGGACACACCTCACCTTTAATAGCCTTTTCCAAGCTCATGGTGGTGCTACAGAGATCCCTTCAGCCAGAAAAGATGTTTCCTGGAGAGCAGTTTGTATAAATGGGCTCCATGCAGCTGCTGAACAGCACATTTCCACCAAAACAAGGAAGAGCATCCCCTTTGGATTCTGCTATGGGAGTTTCATTGTTTTCCTGCCACATTTTACTTACTGTACAGTGAATCCATTAAACTGATGTTTGCTCCCAAGGTACGCCCAAGTGCTTCAGGGAAGATAGAGTCTAGGAGATCATCTGGCATAAGAATGTTCTTGCTCTCTGCCAGACTTTTCCCAGGTAACAATCCTATCAGCAGTGCTGCCCTGCTACTGCAGTGATCTGGCTCTGAGTTCACCTGCCCTCAACATCCTTCAGCAGTGAAGACCTGGCTTCTTCAAATCTTCCTTATCCTAAAGAAGATGTGAGGTGTACCTAGAATATCCTGGCAGAGGAAAGACTTTTTCCCAGCAAGGTGTGATGGCTCAAATTGACCAGACAATTTCTCTCTGTTGGAGGACAACGTGTGAATGAGGAGCAGCCCAACACCCATTATACCAGAAGCTTTTCACACTGATCCAACGCTTTGGAAACCTTGCAAGTTATTTTTTGGGCACAACAGCATTTGGTGTCAGTGAACTGCCTCTCGTGCGGAAGGGAAGAAGTTTGGAGCCCTAACCCATGCTGTAAGCTGCAGGACTCCCAAATCTGTTCGGTCTCTTGGATGTGCAGATGGGAGCATGGAAACTCTGGGAGCCCCAGTTCAGCACACAGAGGTACTTGGGAGATGCAGACCCTCAGTACCTGTCTGGCTTTCTGCCAGTCATAGTAGTAAGCAGGCACAGATCCAGGGGAATTTAGCCTGTATTTCAGAGAGAATTTATCCATTTAGATGAAACAGAGGTTGTTTGTTTTTGGTTAATCATTGCTTTCCAATGAAGAAAACATCTTGTCAGAGAAATCCCAGCAAATTCACTTTCTGGATTTCAGCAGAGAAGCTCAAAATCAGCTTGGATGCCCTCTCCCACCTCTGTTCACAAAGCTCTTTAGCAGCCTTTGCCCCTGTGAAGGTCCGCTTGGGGCACACGGGCCTTGCTGCAGTCCAGTGGCACTGGAGAACACAGAACCCATGGAGAGGAGACACATTATGAAACTGCATTGTGGTTTAGCTTCTCCAGCTCATTCCCTCGGCTTTTTTTTTTTCTGCAGTATTTATCCCTGCCTTAAAACATCATTTTCTCTTCTATCTCCCTCCAGAAGCACAGTGGCATGGCTGGACTACTCTTTTCTGAGATAGCAAATTGGCTGGAGACCTCAAAAGTCAGAAAGTGTTGGCAGCTGCCACAATTTTGTCACAAGTTTCTAAAATCTGGTTTTCATACAGCTCCAGCAACCAGACCAATGTGATAAATACAAATTTTCACTTTCTTTTACTTTTGATCCTGCATGATAGTAGAAAAAAGATGTGATAATTGAATGGCAGAAATGAGAGAAAATAAAAAAGAGAACTCCAGGTCCTGAGCCTGCTGGTCTAAAGAAGTAGGGCTTGCAAAGGTCTCAAAGGCAAGAACTTCATACAGTTTGTGCAAATAAACTGATGCAGAGTGATAGGGACACATAGTTCTCTCTGAGGGGAAGCTGTAGCAGGATTCAGACCATATTAGACACTTGAACACAGATGAAAATCCACCAGACTCCATTAGTTCTTGTGCTTATGGAAACACTTCTTTTCCATGTCAGTGTTTTGAACTCAGTTTTCCCATAATAAGGAAGGCAGATTTTCAATGTTTTAAACAGTCAGCAGTAGAGATGCTTGCTTTTTTTTCCACGATGTCAGATTGAAGTATTCTTTAATAAGAAAAGATTTTTGTTGAGCTCAACAAAGATGCTTAAAAAAGGGAGATAATGCAATTAGAAAATATAAACTGAATATAACTCTCTTCCTCTCTTGGGGGTCATGGTTTTCTCTGCCTACAGGTTGTCCTCCTCAGTCTTTTGTGAAATCTAAGGTATGCAGAGCATAAGCCATGAGTATATACTTTAAAAAATTTAAAAAAAATTATAAAAAGCCCACTCTGGCTTGACTCCACAAAGAAGAAAGTGTCCAGACTTTGTTTTTTCCTTTAACACCACCCTATGGAAAATCACACCAGCTCTGTAGCACTTGTCAGTGCAGACCCCTTGCTTTAAGCTACGCAAAGATTTGGTGCTGTGTGTTTGCCCTTTGAGTGTGGGAAAACACCACGGGGGGAAAAAGTGTTAGTGCTTTCCATTTCTTGCATTAATCCTCTCAGCCTGCAGAGTTATCATTATCATTCAAATAAAATGATAACAAACCCAGCCATCTGCTTAAAAAGCCCAGGCTGGTCATAAATCCACTGGATCCCTTAGATTTAAAAAAGGGGGAAATGCTTTGAGGCAAAGAGGCTCTTATGCAATGCCAGCCCCCTCCCTAGGAGTGCTGAAACCTTTAATCACCTAAGGAGGGGGAGATGCACCGAGGCCTGGGAGCCCCGTGTCAATATTATTCCTCTTACATAACATCCTGCTTTATTTGCTGATTGAATGGGCCTTATTTTTTTTTTTTTTAACTGAACTTGTCCCTCAGAAGCCAAAAAAGCTTAGTGGTGAATTGCAATCTCTCCAGAAGAAAAGCAAACCTCACCCACAAGCAAAAACAAAACAGCATGACAGATTGAGATTTGCTATCTAAAACCAAACAATCATTAACAACAAATAATCCAGCAAAGACGGTACAGCAAGCTCTGGGCACCTTCTTGACAGAGAAAATTAGGGCCAGCCTGGCAGGACAGACACCGAGCTCCTCCTCTCCCACAAACCTGAATTACCTGCTACATATTTTCTTTACCCTCCTGCAGGGAAAATGTTTTATTGATAAGGCCCCTCCTAGGCTTGTGATTACCCCCAGGGCTGAGTGAGATTTGAAGCTGGTCGGTTTGACATCATGTCTAGACAGTCCCTTTCCTTGGCAAACAGCGTACCTGAGAGCAGACCAGTGAGTCCCATAATGTGCCAAACTGGGCAGGAGGAGCCTTTAGGGACATGTTGGGCTCACTGAGGAGGCTGCACAGAGACCCTTGGAGGTGTGTGTAGCACAAGGAGTCCTCTTCCGTGGGTGCACTCACAGCTCTGCTCTCTCCTGTCCGGGTACACAGCCGGGCCCAGGCTGACATCATTAAAGCAGTATCCATGTTTCCTGCAGGCAGACACGCCAGCACAGCCACGCACACAGCAGCAAAGCTGCCCTTGATGCCTGCACACACCAGAAGTGCCAATGGGGCACCGCCCCGTGTCCCCACAGAGGTGACCTGGCAGGGCTGCCTTGCACCGTGACCCACATGGCACCTCCAGCTCTCTGCCCTGGGCCTGTTGCATGGGTATCTGAGCTGCTGGGGAAATCTGGAGGTTACAACCTGACGCGTTAAGAAAAACAAGCTCAGAACCAGTTTCCCTTAAAACACAGCAGCTCTGCATCACCTGCCCAAAGCTGGAAGGGAAGGAGCTACATCTTCCTTTCAGTGAAGGCTGCAGTCCCTCTTCCAGCCCCTGGGCTCTGTGATACACACGTGTAGGGGCCCTTTCACAGTGGGTGAGAGAGCAAACACCACATTTGTACATGAAAACAGACCTAGCCTTTCCCTGACTTCTTCCAGGGTTAGTGCATCCACAAGGATGAGTGCTTGATCCATCAGCCTGGCACACAGGTCTCTCTTCCATCTCTGTTTCCTGGTACAAGAGGAGAGGGTGGAGACATCGAGGTTCCTCCAGGACAGCCAGGCACTACGACTGCCCTTGCCGTCTTTTAGGCTCACATGATAAAGCTGCTGCCTGCAGACCAAGCCCATGCCAACTGAATTGTTGTCTGGGCCAACCAACACCCACAGGGCCCAATCCCTTTTGTGCTCTCCCTCTTTGAACTGGGTAGAAATCATCTCTGTGAAATACTCTGGTATTTTTAGGCCAGAGCTGAGCTGCCTGAATGGCTCATGGCTGGTTGCCTGCCTTCCCCTTGGGAACGGGGCATGCAGAAGGCAGGGAGGAAAAGGCACGGTCACACCATGGTGTTTTGCAGCCATCCTCAGCTGCCTGGGTGCCACAGAGAGCCTATAGGCAGTTTGTTCCACAAATAATATAGACCTGAAGAATCTCTACATAAAGGAGGAATTCAAAGGTTGCTAGGAGCCACCTTTGCTTAAAAGTGGGACAGAAGACCTGAGAGGGGCTTCCCTCCGGTCCTGGTTAGCAGCTGGCTGGCTGGCTCAGCTGAGCATCCATCACGCAGCAAAACGCGATAATTGTCTTGCTCTGTGCTCCCCAAACCTGCCAAGTGTGGCTGATGCCCACTGTTAGCAAATCCCACCCTCATTATCTGCTCCCCATCCTCGTCCTTCCGAGGCGCCGGGCTCTGGAGTGCGCAATTAAGCACCCGCCATCCCATTGCTCCTGGGCCAGTTTGTCATCGCCAGCATTTGTTTGGGAATGTTTGTTGGGAAGCACATGGTGGCAGGGTCAGTGGATGTTGTTGAGGTTTTTTCCTCTTGTGCCTGGGGGCCAGAGAGCTTTGTGCATTTCTCAGTATGTTAAACTCAATTAAAAAAAATAAAAAAAAACAACATCAGGATAACTTAAAGCAGATGTCAGCACAAGCCTGAGACCCTTCTGAGCACAAACACAGCCATTTCATTGCAATTCCAAAAGGCTTTTCTGGCAAGCCTCCCCCCCATGTCCTACATTCTTTCGTTCCAAGGAAGACAAACAATTCAGACTGGAGCAGCAAGGCACGTTTTTCAAATAAACAGGTTCCCTCAAACAGTGTTTGCCTTTGTGTCACCCCAATACCCATATTCCTCTCTTAAAGGATCTTCTGGGATGATCTAAATGACAATTTGTGTCACACCTTCCATTTAAAGTGTTCAAAGCACTGCACTCAGCCCATGTGAACCTCTCACAGAAGTGTTTTCACCTTCGTATGCCAACACAGTATCTTCATGACCTGAAGTTACAGACAGAATCTGTTGTATTTGTGGAGGCTAAAACTAGAAATCTTGTGGAGTCTTGCACTGCTGGAAGAGGAACATCCCTGGAAAGTGAATGGTACTACTTGCTGGCGATTGGGGATCCTTTGGAAAGCAGTTTGCGTGGTCATTTCTGCTCATCAACACCAGGTCTGTGGTTTTAAACAAATAAACCATATTTTACCTTAGAGGTCTTTCAATGGCTCAGCCAGAGGGAGATTTTTGGACAGAAGTACAGTCTATAACACGTTTCCTGATTCCCTTGTTACTTTAATTCCATCTCTCATTTCTCCCTGTGTCCTTTAGACCAGCAGCTGCCTTGTCCAAAGTCACTCATCTCTTCTAGTTTCTAAGTTTCATGCTTACTTCACCAGCTACTTTTGAGTCTGGCTGTGACTTCTGTGTCTAATTCCTGGACTCTGCTCCAGCCCTGCTCATGAGTTCTCTTCAGCTCCACATTGCTCCACCTGTTTCTTGATGAGAAAAAGCAAGGTCAAGTCTGGGAGGATTTTAATATTTCAAAGATTTGGTTCATTATGTTTTCCATATTCTCCTCTGTGAGAAAGAACAGAGGCTGTCTCTGGAGAAGCTCAGGAGATGGGTGGAGACAGTTCTAAAATCTACACCTGGGATCCTGTTTCTCCTGGACCTTCCCCATACAAGGAAACAAAACTGAGGGAGACTCAGCTCTAGCCTTCTACCACAGAAAGCAGACAGCCAGTACTGGCAATTTCCATTTCACATCAAGATTGTTTAGAGATATCCTGGGCTGCCCTGTGTGGTCAATTTGAAGAATTTCTTACGCCGTCCAGTCAAATGGCATGCACGCTATTAAAATTGATTGTAAATAATACATAGTAGATGTAATAAATATAATAGCAGGTAGTAAATAATAAAGAAAAGATAATAAAATTGATTATTTCTCACAGAATAAATCAAGAGGGATTAAAAAAAGAGGAATGCCTTCTGCAATGTGAGGACAGAGGAATGACTTCAGAACCAACAGCAGATCAGTCCCTGGGTGAACAGTTTCAAGCCACACCACTTTCTCCCCCACTACAACAGCCTCATCCCAAGTTTCAAAGCTCGGTTACTTAGGAAGACACAGGTACAGATGTGACGATCAGCGCAATGGGAGCCAAATGACTCCGGTGGTAGGGCTGAAGCAAGAGAAACGAGATGGCCTCACAGCCCAGCCCTTACAGGAGGTGCGTTGCTGCATCCTCTAAGAACAGAAATATCTGCTTTGGCCTCCTAATAGGATTTTCGTATTTCTCATGAGCTTAACATGGGAAAATATGTACAAAAATAAATCGATCATTACAAATCACGATGATGAAAAATCTTTAAATCTCCCAAATCCTTCTAAATCCCTTTACAGGATTCTGTATTTCTCACAGTAAGTTCCTTCAGTTAATTCTGCCCCTGAGTTAAGGTACCCAGAGGAGAAATAAAAAAGCTGTGCTTGAAAAACATTTTTCTTTGACTGCTGGACTTTGCAGGACCTGACAAACCGAGGGACAAGCACCCCATATCAAGGACAGCTGCATAAACTTCCTGAGCACAAGAAATTAATCATAATAAAAGGCTTTAAAATTTTTTTTTAATGCAGTTAGGTACCAAAGATAAAAGGGTTATTTCCCAGAATCGTTCCTGTTTGGCACAGTTCCTGATTGCTTAAATGAAGAACTTTTATTATTGAGCTTTTCATAACCTCTAACCTCAAAATCTGGGGAATGCCTTACATGGAAAATACAGAACACAGTAAAATTGCAAGTGTTCCTGGCTTTTGTATTCCCTCACACCAATATTCCTTCCTGCTCTTCAGCAACTCACCCTCACTGCAGGCAGAAGTGTCTGAAGGCTGCTCCCAAGCTGACTCTTGGCGAATAGAAATAATTCTGGAAGTTGGGTGGGACTGAACCAAGAAAGTAAATCACTATTTAAGCCTACCCAGATTTGCCTCTACTTGTATAAGATTGTGAATTGAGTGCTTAAGGATTTCAGCTTTTTCCCGTATTGATTGATGTTTCAGATATTCCTGCTTTCAGTGCTCAAAAGCTGTTTGCTGCCAGTATTGATGATGTGTTCTCTGTGTGGCTTTAGAACACCAGCCCGTTCTGCTGCAGGGACGGAGAGGCCATGAGAGTTCAGTGTTTCTTGTCTGGAGCCAGCTCCACAAAGTGGCCTGGGACCAGCAGCCTGACCCTGGGCAGAGCAGTGTCCACTCACCCACCAGGTTCCAACTGAAGCTGGTGCAGGAGGCAGGAGAAGAAGGAGGAGAAATGCTCTCCTGCTGCCAAAATACAGCACGAGTACGAACACTGCAGTCACGTAACGCCTTTGTTCACCCTGAAATTTCAAGCAACAGGGAAATGCAACTAAACTGAGAACCAGACAGAAGGGAGTCCTGCCCTGTTCTGGCTGGGGCAGCACAGCTGGGATGTCATCAGTTGACGTCGGAGGGCTCATGGCAGCAGCTGCTCCTGAGGCAGGAAGGTCAGGAAGCTGCCTCCATCCCCATCTGCCAGAGCTGTGTCCTGTCCCAAGCTGTCACTGCATTAGTATTATTTCATCACGTACCAACACCGCCTCTAACTCCAAGCTCATCCCACAGACTGTACAGGCAGAAAATAAATTTTAAGGATACACTTGATCTGTGATGGCCTTTAGCATCAAAAACAAACATAAAGCTATTAAGTGCAAGAGGGGAAACTGATATTTGGGGATGGAGGAAGACTTACAGCTCAATTCTACAGGGCATTCACTCAGAGGAACAGTCCCTTTGAAATTATCATGCCAATCTGGAGGCTTTTCAGCAATTTCAGCTAAATCCTTCAGGCTTGTGCACATGGAGAGGTTAATTTGGTTTCAAGCAGTATGGATTAAAAGCAGAACAGCTATTCCTGATTAATTCCCTCTGTGATCACTTCTATTTTGGAATAAAAATGCCCAACTCTGAACCAACCCAACTCATCCCCAGCCTGGTTTAGCTACATTTAAGTCAGTCAGTCTTTTCCATCTGACAGTGTTTGTAAAGTCATTTGGTTGGGAAGAGCCAGGAATTGCTTCACAGGCAGTCAAACCTTTACTAGGTCAGAAAAAGCAACTTAAAGTATGAGATATTTCCTAGATGAGACTCAGATATCAATTACATCATTAACAATTTCAGGATAATTCTGTTCTCTTCCATGAGCCAACTTTTGATCTAACCCACAATAAGAACTTGCCCACTGACTTTAGAGGAAGTTTTTCCAAGAAGTGTAGGAAAAAAGTGTTACAAGACCTTCAGCAATGATTCCAGGGGAGTCATTCACACAGGCAAGGGTGAGAGAACGGACCCTTTATTTCCATGTAACTGGTTTAAAAAATTATCCATTGGAAAGAAAGTTTTATAGGAGGGAAATCATTGAAGGTCTTGAGTTGCTTGTAATTTACTTTTTTTAGCTAGAATTTTGTTTAATCTGTTATAACAAGCAGTGAAATGAAAACAGAGAGAAATCCAAACATTTCACCAGTCAGGAAACTAAAATTGCAGAGAGACCTTGACCACTGAAGAGCGGCTGAAAGGAACATTAGAGCACAGCCAAGAACAGCTGAAACTGGAGGTAAGGAATCAACAAATTACCTGTGGGTTCAGGGGATGCTCTGGGGCCTTCAAATGGAAATATCTCAAAACTGGCCCCGGGGCTGCAGCAAAAGCATTGCCTCCACTCCTGCCTTCTGCTCGGGAGTGACACCTGCACTGGCTACGTGCAAATCTGTGTTTCTATAGATCATCAATTCTCCTCTGCAGGATGCAGACACCTCCAAAAGAGAGCATGGCAGCTCTGCGGGTGCTTATGGCAACACTGCAGGGCAGGCTAAGAGACAAAGTAAAGGACAATTATCTAAGACGGAATATCTGGTCCTGTAGCAACTCATTCAGACAAACTCCAGCAAAACATCTCCCTCCTCCTGCCCTGCAGGTAGAACTTTCACCTACCAAATTCACATCCCACTCTCACCACAAACTCTTTCCCAAAACCATGCCTTGCCCAAGCTGATCTCAGAGACACTAATCCTGAAAACTACCTTTATAAATCTCCACATAGTGGATGAAGAAATGAGGAATTAGTTACTTAACTAAAGTAAGTGAGCAATAATAAGGGAATCTTAAAAAGCTGGAAGTTTTAGTCCAAAGCACCTTTCAAGTTTCTGCAGTCACTCTCAGCCTGGCTTGCTGCTGTGTCCTACAAGACTTTGGGATTGTTAATAATCTACATCAATTTACAGTCTCTTAGGCCAGGAAGATTAGAATAAGAGGTAGATCAAGTAATATGAAAAATAAAATTAGGATCTTTGGGCAGTAGACACCATATAGATATTAGTCCCATCAGTTGCTGTTATGTACTGTTTGTGAAGCACAGCAAGGAACACAGAATAGGGCAAGAGGGGGCTGGTCACCAGGCTGCAAGTGGACAGAGTTGCCAAGCTATAAATATGCTGATGTATTTTTACACTTGTTGTTGTGGCAAAGTCAGGGTGGTCGTTGTGATGCTGGAACGTTGCTTGGGCTGTTTTCTAATTATAATTAGATTCTGTTGCTTTTCCAGTGCCATTATCAGAGACACAGTCATGTGTGCTTGCTTTTAAATGCTACTGGCCCTGCTAATTATTCTGGGCACAAGGGAACTCCACAGGCAGAGGGGAAATAATTCCAGTCCCAGGAGCGCCTCCTTCAGATGGTGGGTACCACTCTGACACCATCACAGCCCACTGCAGGATGCTGTGACTGATTTTTGGATGCTGATTTCAGCAGGCACCCCTCCAACAGCACACCTCGGGGGACACTGGCAGCCTCTCTGCCGGTGCTCTTTCCTTGCCCTCACCTGCTGGTGCCCTCATGTCTGTAGGCTCTTTTGCACCTGTGGGTTCAGAGGCAGGATTTGAAAGCAAATGTACTGAAACATTTTCAGAATCCAAAACCAGTGACACCTGTCACTATAGAATGACTTGCTGAAGCAGCCACACTTAAACATCTGTGCCTTACCAGAGCATCTGATGCTGAAAGAGGTTTTCGTTGTTTCTTGGAGCACCATTGTTCTGCATCCCACAAGTACCGCCACAGGGACCTTCCCAAACAAACTATAAGGAGCTGTGCCCAGGAAAAACAGGACTCTGGACTTTGTGGGTGCAGCTGATGTGCAGAAAGATTCCAGCTGAAAGCGCTAGAGGACTTACTGGAGCAGTTCCTCATCTACAAATCCACAGGAAAGTGGAATTAAATGATGGGACTTATCAGCTAGGGAGAGCCACACTGCCTCCTCTTAATCTTTGTACTAGGATAACACAACCAAGACAAGGGCAGGAAACAGCCACACTGATTCAACACTTCAGGACTAATTTTTTCTGGAATTCTATGCTACCAATGGGATTTCTGACATTAAGCAAATAGTAGGAAGAAAATGGAGATGGTTCTGTGCAAATGTGTGAACACTCCCAGAAGCTTTGGCCATTCAGCCCCAGGCACTGCTCTGCCTGATCGGGTTTGATTGATGCTCAGGTACATCATTGTGCACTTCAGCTCCTTAATACCAAGCCTGGAGATTCCAGATTCTGCATTTTACACCATTCCCAGGATGCTTCCCATGCTGTGGAGTGGCCTCTGCAACTGAAATATAAAGACTTGTGGTCCATCAGGCCCTGCAAACTTCCCTGTATTCATTGAGATGCTTCTTTAGGTCTTATGCATTCCCTTATACTTGCGTCTGAATGAACTGTTGGAGCTTCAGAGGGGAAAAGCTTTCAAGATCATCAATGGTACTGTTTTTATCAGCTTCAGACTCTACTTTTCATGGTCTCTCTGTGTGAGAGGAAAAACTGAGCAACTTGACTCTTGCACTCAAAATTCCACAATAAGTATTTATGGTTTTCCCTATTACACTGGCTTTATGTCCAGAAAACAGTGCCCAGTGTATGTCTTCCTTTGCTCAGCACCAAGTCCCGAGTTCTATTTTCCTTTTTATCAATAGCTCTTCCCCTTCCTGATGATCATTATGATACCTTTCAAACATTTGTAGATTGTTTTAAAGTCACGTTTTAATCACCTTGTGCAGCCAGGGCATGTAAACTTAGCTCCATTAATCTTACTTTATTTAGCTGCCGTACTGCAAGGCAAGATGCTCCCATCAAATAACCCTTCACCTTCCTGGCTCTGTAGGAATACCAATTACTCTCAGTCCCAGGGGGACTGGTCACCTCGGCAGCCCAGGGTGCTCCAGAGGCATGGGCAGGCCAGGACGATGGAGGAGAGCATTTCACCCCACTTTACACCTTGGAAGTATAGGAAGACCATACAAAAGAATCTTTTTTCTTTTAGGAATACTATATACATTCTCTAAAGCAGGAAAGTTAATTAGCCTGGCTGCTCTGACAGTGTTTTCTCCTGGGAAAAAAAACTTGCACTCCTTCAGTGATCAGAACTTTTTAATCCTGGTGCCAAACGCATTTCTCTGAATTAATATTGGTGGAATAAAAAGGCTTTCTTCTCTGCTTCAGCCTTCTCTCCCTGGATAAATCTTTTTGGAATTTGCTTTACGTATTGTGCTTTTGAAAGCTCTTTTAAATGTTAAAAAATGACTGTGTGAGAATGTCGCCTTCTCATTAACAGAATTTGCTACATATTTTCCTCCATTGTTACCAGTACAGTTCCAGCAGTGTTAACAATGGGAACCCTAGAGCAAATGGTCTGGCACCAGCACTTGTCATCCAACTATGGCTGGTCAAAAATGTGTTTGAAAACTGGCCTTGTGTTTTTTCAAAGTGTGCTTGTTTTCAGTAAGCACTTCCAAATGACTTTTTAAAATTTAAAAAACCCCAATATTTAATTATATTTTAATCAGAAAGATATCGAGGGGTTTGCGATTTTTTGGGGGAAAACCTATGGTGGTGAATAAAGGAAAGTATTGTGTTCCATTACCGGCCTTTTCTTGATTGGAGGGAGGAAGATAACAAAAAAGAAAAGAACAGGAGGGTATGGTTCTCTTCATTCAGAACGGAATGAAGCAGTTTTTAAAACTCAAAATCACTAACAAAATGGGAAAAAAAAATCATAAACCTTCTGATGTCTTTTAAAATTCCTTCTAGTGTATATTCCTTCTCTTTGTATCACAGAGGGGTGTACAATATGGCCCATCATGACAACAGTGAGCAACCAAGTTTTCAAGTTTGCAAGAAGCTTTCAACACCAAGGTAAGGAGCCCTCAGCTAAATTCAGCAAAGGCAGGAAATATTTAAATGTGTTTCTAGCACTGGTGGAAGAAGCATAGCAGCAAAGCTCTGTGGTGAAAGCTCTGCAAGGAGCCAGAGTGGGAACCTTTGATATTAAAACTTAATAATCTACAAAAGCTGCTTCCATTCATTGGAAACTACTGATACTTTTTTCCCTCTTGCAAATTCTTAATTTCCTTTGTTACCACAAATCTCTGCTGTAACTAAAACACAGCAAAAGCACATGCTCTGAAATCCCTCAGCTGTGCCTTCCTATAGCCATGGAAACAGAGTTTTGCATGCCCAGGGCACGATGAGGTGGATTTGTCAGGATTTTTCCTTTTCCTTGCAACCTGTCACAAAGTCTGTTTGCTTCTTGTGAATATGCAAATCAAGATCCTGGACTGAGACTTTTTTATTTCAGCTCAGACCAAGGTCACACCTGGGCATGACCGATACTTGGCTGGCCTCCCTCAGTGAACTGGTTTTTATACTCTTCTCACAATGAATTTAAGTCATCAGCTGTTAATACTTCTGCAAACCTACTGCTTCCTTCCTGGTGTTAGACAAGGATTCAGAGGACCCAGTTAATACTCACAGCTCGATCCAATTTAAGAAGAGGATTTTGAGCTCAATTAGGTTGCTTACTGGCTGCTTCTGAACCCGAGCTGGGACTAAACTGTGTGAGAACCTTCCATTGGGTCAGACTGAAATAACCCACGATATGCTGGCACACCTGAACAAAAGCTCTGCTCCGCTGCTGGTTTAATGCTCTACATTCCCAGTGGTCCTGTGGAGATGCCTGTGTTTGTGTAAGAACCTACTCATTTATAACACCGCCCTTTTTTCTTTTTTCTTTTT
>VZTI01003883.1:1172311-1257830 GCA_013397865.1 Struthidea cinerea | reverse complement strand
TTTTTTTTTTTTAATGCACAGATGAGGTGATGTTATTAATAGTTTGTGATCTACTGTGTTTTTCATCTGAGGATCTCTCACAAAGCATTTTAGGAGACTGAATCAATTTTCAAAACACTCCTATGTAATACTATCCCAATTTTACTGGAAGGAATACTAAGGCAGTGGGAGGCAATTTTCCCAAGGGTTCATTGGTAGTGTCAGAAATAGAGCCCTGGACTTGGACTCCAAATATAGCCGACATTCTCATCCCATGGCTGAAAACTGAGTGCAGGAGTCCCCACTTTAACACTGAACATACCTTCTGCCTTATGCTTCCGAAACGGCTGCCTGTTGCCATGGCAACTGCAGTGCAGCTCTCTGGACCAGATTTGCTTCTGTTACATCAATGCAAATCATAAGCAAATTCTTTGAAATTAATGGAGCTACCCCAGATTTCTGTGGTCAAGGGAGGATACAGAGCAGATTTAGTCCCTCTGAATTTGGTATAAGAAGGTGGTGATCTCTTGAGAGTGGGAAAAAATTCTTTGATCATTGCAGGGGGGAAAAGGATGAAGGATATCTTGCAACAGAGGTATAAAAACAAAATCTGTGAACTTGACTTTGGGGTGACCTAACATTCTCAAACCTACTTCTGACCATTACCAGTGGAAGGCCTTATTTTTCCAAAACAAGTGTTCTGCTTCCCCCTAGCACTGAGCAAAGGTCATGTTCATGCTTTTACTGTGAGAGTAAGGGATGGTGGAGAATGGAGTCAAAGAATCTATGAAGGAACGTGGACACGACCAGCTTATGCTGCTGTTTGCAGGCTGGGTCTCGCAGGGATGAGGGAGCTGGCAACAAGTCCTCAGGTTGCCTCCCTGCGGCCTCTTCCTGGAGAGGAGGGGAATGCCTGATGGAATAGGAACCTGAATAAACAGTTTCTTCAGTGTCTGCCACAACACTGCAAGGACCTGGACTGCTGCTTACTGGGGAAATGGAAGAAATGTGGGAGGCAAGATGTGAAACAGGGAGAGCTCTCCCAGCAATAGCAACCATCACCCCAGAGCTGCCTCATTTCCTGCAGCACCTCAGCTCTCTAGACCAGAGGGCAAAACTGAGGCTAGCACAGGCAGTGTCCTCTCCAGTCACACACAGCCTGGTGTGCAGTGAGAGCTGGGGGCTGGCATGGGGGAGGAAGGGTATGGTAAAGTACAGAAATGGGGCGTCTCAAAAGCTTAGAAGTTGGTTGGTCACCCTGCACTTGGGCTAATGCACAAATTCTAATTTGAGATGAACTCCTACGATCCTGGAAAGCAAACCATGCTATCCTGTGTCCAAAGCTGAGCAGGCAGCTGCTGTTTCACACAGTTCACAAAGACACTGGAAATATCCTCTCGTAAAGCTCAGTCTGTCACACTAGCAGGGGTTATGCTGCTGTTCTTACTGTACCTCAAATGCTTTAATCTACAGTTATTTAACTTCATGAATTAATATTCAACCTTCCCAAGCTGCCAGTCATGCACATTACACTGTCCCTGACCGCTCAAGGGTAACCCTTTGGATCAGGTAGATTCAGTATTCAAAGGAGGTGTTATCACTGTGGCGAAACTGATGCAAATTTTTTGAGTGGAACTCCCGAAAATCAAAACGGGAGCTGGGAAGTCCGTGTGCAGCAAGGTCTGGCACCATCTGCTGTTCCTTGTGGCAAAAACCCTGCCAAGCTTTCAGAGCTGTTTATGCATTTGTGCTGCAAAAAACTTGTCCTAATCTGGGGGCAAGGGACACCTGGCAGTGACACTGGACTGGTAGGACTCAGCACCCAATTTGGAGGACCGGACGTCGTTCCAGAGGTCACTGCAAGACTGATCCTTGCATATATCAAAGGTAGAGCAAAGATTGGCTTTGGAAATCAGAGCTAATGAGACTAAACATAGTGACCCTGCTGAACATCCCAGAGCTGCATCAGGGACGTGCACGGTCAGCCAGGCCATGGTTTGGATACATGTTTCGTAAGACTCAGTATCTCTTGCGAAACAAACATTATTTTTTTGCCCACCTCAAAATAAGAGGTCAATGCTCTGATTCAGTATCTCATCACGTGCTAAAATTGGTATTTGTCCTAACATTTTACCAAAAGCCTGATTTCAAGCTTATAAAGAAATCCCCATGAAAGTGAGGTTCAGGCTGAGGGTCCAAGGTGAGCGCTTTCCAGATCTGCTACTGGAAAGAGCAACCAAGCAAAAAATTACTGAAGATAATATAGAAATTCAGTTTCTACATTGTGAACATGTCCAGTGTCTTGGGAAGACATGAATCCAAATTTTCTTCTTTTTTTTAAAAGCAATTTTCTAGTTCTACCCAAAAGATTAGGTAAAAAGCTTGAAAATGGCACATAAAATTGAGTTGTCATAAGAGCAATAACAAATTGTCCTCTTAAAAACAAATCTGTGATTTTTATGTCAACTTCATTACATTTTAGAAGGCACAGCATATAAGATTTAAGTACTTGATGTTAGTAATAGTACAGTGCCATTACTATGAGACAGCAATATCTATCCATGCATGATAAGGGCAAAAACTGACTTCTCCCTTTAAGTTAGACCACATTAATCTCCCACACAATTCGCTTGAAGATTTATACTCACAGAATGAAGATTCTCCACAGACTCAGGAAATCTTGCCACTCTACATGACTGCCATAACTTGAAGGGACAAAATGTTTACAAGGAAAGGCAAAAAAATCTCAAGATTTAAATTTGCTGATCGTTGTTAAAAGCTCAGAAATCAGACAGTCATATTAATATTGGAAACACACTTTGTAAATAGGTGCTTGAAAAAGGACTTTGATCCTGTGAAAATGGGATCATTTCTAGGTCTGATGGAAACATCAAAAAATGAGTATTTCCACTTCCAGATGATCCAAACATACCCATTTTCTCAGAGCTCTTGCAAGAAGAATATGCGAGGATTATTGTCACAAAGGTTTACATGACCTTCTGCTCCACACACTGATTTTCACGGACATAGCTCTGCTGTGCTCTGTAGGCAGTAGCTAAGACTTTGTGAGTCTTCTGTGTCTAAGAATGGCAACAAACATCCTTTCGATCTATGTTTATCAGTACTTTTTACATCCAAACTACAGAGTTTCCTTATTTTTTCCTCCCAGGCATCTCTGAGCACGACCCTACACCAGGACACTTCACTGGGCGTCGCCCCCCATTCCTCATGGCTGCCTGTGGAAGCTGGGAAAGAGTGCAGTCACACCAATTCTTTGGACTGAAGTTGTAAAAGGAGCTTTTCAAGGTCCAAAAATATTGGAAGACTGAGTGATGATCCCTCTGTGAGAAGGCCTGATACCTGTGACTTTACCAACACCACTTGTTTTTGCTGACTTTGCCCTGATTTTTTCAGGCACTGCTCGCTGCTGTTTTTCTGACTATCTAACTCTGTTCACAGGCGCACAGATCAGTTACGGTAACACTTGGAACACAAAAGCATGGAAGCTGAAAACTCTGTGTCAGCTAAATAAATACATATATACAGTTGGGTTTGCGTAAATGAAGTTTACCTGTAAAAGTCAAGAGTGCACAGCACATTGGGGTATGAAAGTCCCTGATTGCCTCTCCTCAGTAATGAGACAGATCAACAAAACAAAAACATCCACAGACAAACCAGGGCCTAATTACGTGATTGTGCCAAAACTGGAGAGCCATAAAAAGGGAGCAGCAGCAGCAGCAGTAAATTATCTCAGCTGCTGCATGAAAATAGAAAAAAAGTGTTTGGCTATCATGTTCTCTAGCATGGCTTTCACTTGCTTGAGTTGGTAATTTACCCATTTTGCGCAGATTTTTGGCTTTGTGAACTCAAAGTTCTTTTTTTCCCCCCAGTCAAAACTCGTCCTGTCCTGTTTCCACAGTCCCAATGTGCAAACTGCACCTTCTTGCAGCACAGCTCTGCCCTGCACCTACACCATGCAATGGGGAACCATGCAGACCTCTCAGCCGGCTGAGACTGGGCAGGGCAAGGGTAGAGATAAGTCAGACGTTATCCCAACATGCCATTAGTCTCCTTAGAAGAGAGTCTATTCTAGTGAAAAACCAGATTCAGATGAATTTAAATCAGTCTAGCCTGGGTGCTTAAAGGGAGAAGGAGGATGCTTTGCTGAATTCCATGTGAATTTCCAGTGAGGCCAAAGTATTCTCACATAAGAAACCAGGGTATAAATGCTCCCTTTACTCAGAGAGGGGCCAGGAGGGTAAGCCCTCTTCCACTCCCAATAGAGACCAATTGCCAAAAGCTGTAAAATCAGTAAGAAATTCACAGTCCCATTCCACAAGCATTTGGTCTTTATTATGAATTAAACCCAAGAATAAAACATATAAATAAATGGTTAAAAAATGGGGAGTTTAAATCTCAGTGATCAAAATTATGTCAAAACATAAACCTACTAAATAAGGAGCAGTGCTGCTGGTCACAGCTCAGCTACTCCCCACACTCTTCCCCTGGTGCAGAGCCTGACCTACTTGATACATGTTCCTGCACTAAGGCCCCAGCACTAAGTATCTTACACCCCTCAAATCGCATTCCAGACTTATAATTGCAAAGCAGCTGTCAGCTTGAGCCCTGCCACAGGACCTCCCCATCTGTTCAGCCCATCTAGCATTACAGCAGGGGACAGCACGGAGGCTGAAACTGGATCGGATGTGGAGACAGGACCTGCTGCACTGCCCACGGGGCCGCAGGAGATCACTTGCACTTGCACCATCTCGAAGTGCTTCAGGCTTCAGAAGAGTAGTGGGCAGAGGTTGATCAGAAGAGAGGAGAAGGGACACTGCAGAAGGATCAAATTCTGCAATGTGACTCTGGCAGCTGAGTCAAAAAGACAGACATCCTTGGCTTCACTGGGAGGAGATGGTTGACTTCTGGCAGGGCTGAGAATCATTTGAGAGCCCCTTAGAGGAACGTGATACCCTGACTTTCCCCAAAGCCTCCCCCTCCACATCTCTCAGTATTAACTCTTTCTGTAGCAGCTGATTTTATGTAGTCTTAAATCATCTGTCCTGAAATGCATACCTGGAGGTACACATTTCTAGACTTCTGTGCCATTGCTTAGACAATGTGTTGATGGGAGAGTACCTGTCTCTGAATCAAACAACATAGGTCATGTCCTATAGTCTTTTCCAATAATCCCAGCAAAACTCCACATGAAAGCTGATCACTTTTCATTCTCAAGAACAACTACAGAAATGTAGAGGAAGGAGTTCAAGATTTGACTCCATCTGATTTGCACTAACTCAGTTTCAGGGGAACATGCTGTATTTCATACAGGAGCTGGGAGTGCTTGGACTTGCTGTGTTGCTAACACAGACCTTGAACAAGCAGTGTATACAATCCACATCTCCTGACTCTCAGGACCTTTCGATCCTCCCTAACCCCATATTCTAAGGCACTGCAAGTGATCAGCAGGTGCTAAGATGAGGAACAAAGCATGGTGCCTTTCCCCTCCCTCTGAAAGTGAAGAAACGTGCTCTTGCCCTCTCAGTCCCACCCATGCTGAGTAAGGGTGCAGGCAGCTCTGTGCTGAGTTCCAGTGGTCCTTGTGCTGACAGATGTTCGTGCTCAGGGCTGCTGGGGTCACTTCCCCTAC
Organism: Struthidea cinerea; assembly: GCA_013397865.1. NCBI lineage: Eukaryota > Metazoa > Chordata > Aves > Passeriformes > Corcoracidae > Struthidea > Struthidea cinerea. Next base: position 1,252,201 of record VZTI01003883.1, on the reverse strand, counting down.
CCTGCCTTCCCAGCTGGGCTCGCCTCCTTTAACCCTGCTGCTTATGCCTCCAGGTGGCCTAAGATCCCCAGGTGGTCACAGGGCAAGCAAAATGTTCCCTGATGATGTGCCCAAGAAATTTCTGCAGGCTGGGACCTATCCATGAGAGACCCAAACCCATGACAGAAGCAGTCTCTCACTGACTGGAGCACCCCACCCCACACTCAGCACAGCCAGCATGCTCCATGCCCTGTGTGGCAGCAGTGCCCCCGTTTGCTTGCCCTGTCCATGTGGGATCACAGTTGCCCAAGTAGCTGTGCTCTGGCACTTGTGCCCTCTGTGTGCACACGTGTGTGTGCTGGTGGCTGTGAGTGCCAGGCTCCCACATGGCAGCAGATTGGAGGCAGAAGCCAGCATCTCACAAACTCATTTCCTGGCAGAGCGCGGATGAGGGAAGGGACAAACGCTCTTTGTCAGCCCACACAGTTTCACCCAGTCCCAGCTTGGAAAAGCCAAACCTCTTAAAGGCATAAAATGTGTGTGCTGCCGGCAGCAGCTCTGCCCTAAGTCCCCAGACCAGCTGGCACGAGGGCAGCTGTGAGTTCAGCAGCTGGGCAGAAGGGATGGTGACGCACGGTGCTTTATCTGGAGATCTGCTTTATCATTTGCTGTTTAACCTCTGAGCCTTTGGGTTCTGAGGGCCAGATCCTGGGCTCTGGGCATGCCCTCCCTGCACAGTCCTATCGACACTGGTATAGTCACTGGTGATGGTTCTCACCAGGAGCGTGCACCAGGTGCAAACAAACCACATGTTGCCCAAGTGCAGTATCCCTCAAATTCCTCCTGTGGACAGAGTTTGGAGCCACATGTCAGAGATGTCAGCCAGAATTTTCCATCTGGGGCAAAGCAACCCCTTCTACAATTTCCCGGCAGTACTATGCCAAAGGTGCAGTTTGGTATGCTCATCACTCCGGCATGTGTTTCCTCCCTACCTACACATGGGCATATTCAAAGCCTTTGTAACCTATCCAGAAAAAAATAACCACCACAATAAGAGGATATTGCCTCCCTGAAACCCCTAAGTCAAGAAAGGCCAACATTTCCTGGCTTCTGACTCAAGAGATCTCTGATCTCAGACTGCTGGAAGGCTGGAGGCCACACCGGTCAAAGGATCATTCTGTGCCTCACCTGATCTTCTGACTTCACCAGTGGCTGCTCTGTATCCTAAAGACAGGATACAGAGCAACAGGGTTTTTAGCCTGGCCCAGAAGCTCTGTTCTTATAACAAATAAAGGGATGTATTTTACTGCCTGAACAGCTGCTGGCTCCATGCACGCCTCCCTACTTCAAAGTGGCAATAAGGAGTGGAGCTGAAAGGGCAACATGTCCTTTGCTCTAGATCTCCAGCCAAGTCCACAGGCACAGGTTCCACTCACAGACAAGCAGGAATGCTCATGTGGACACTCAGGATTTCAAAGCATTTGGGCAGCCACACATGTAGCAACACGTGAGAAATCCGCAGTGTGAGATGTGGTTTGCTGGCACATGAAGACTGATGTCCCCAAAACACTCTTAGGCTGATGTCCCCAAAATACACTTAGACTGACATCCCCAAAACATGCTTAGACTGACATCCCCAAGCTTAGTTCAAGGGCTGGCACCAGACTTCCAGCACAAGGATTCTGAAAAAATTCCCTGATACCAAGTACCGGCGCAGGAGGAAGGAAAGCACCTTACAAAGCACAAGCATGATGGTCACATTTGGTGACATCCAGAGGACCACATCAGTCCACCACAAATGCTTTCACTCAGGACCAATTATTTACTCCTTTTCTGATAATCCCTGAGGGGTCAGCCTTTGATCTGAACATCTTATATGTCCCCAGCAGTCTAACACAGATACTGTGTGTATTGTCTATTGTGCACTCACTTTACTCCACAAAGGTATAGGTAGTCCTCTCACATGAAAAATATTACTGGGGAGAAGGCAGTTTGAAATTCTCACGTATCAACAAGTCATGACACAGCCCAGTCTCCAACCGCCTGTACTTGGCTGGCTAACACACAAATAAGAAAAATCTCTCTGTCTTCTACAATGGGATTTTAGCTCATCTTAACCATCTGTTTGATTTTTTTTTTTCCCCCTCATAGCAACAAGTCCTTTTTGGAAAATTCCAAGGGTATATATCTAACCACTCCTCACAAGGCATCACCACCTTAATATCAGAAATGGCATCTTTCCTACGGACTAGGAGTAGTAGTTTTCACTGATATAAAATGCAATTTTTAACTGCTCCCTTGACAGGAAAGTTTAAACTGGCAGCTTTGTAATGAATGCTGGAAGCTGAAATTAGATCACTTGTTCAATAAACATCAAGAGGAACTGACCTATGCCAGAGCAAGATTTCACAATGTTGTATTTTTAATATCAAAAATACATTTTCTTTCTAATGCCCAGAAAAGAAAGGATAGAAAAAGAAGTCTGGAACTGACTTACTTTTACTGCCAAATCAGCCTGTTATTGAACCAAAAGCATTCTATCAAACTTCTTATTGTTCTTAGCAAAGAGCTGCCATTTCTATGAATTCAGAATGATTTGGGAAAAGCAACGTCTCATTTTGTGACCTGAAAAATTTTATACAAGCCTTTCAAACAGTTCCAGGGCACACAAACTTAGGAAACTGTCCCTGTGAGACAATTTCTATAATCTCCTTGATCTTTCCCACTTCTGAAAGTGATAGTGGTTACAGCTGCAGAATAGAAGCTTGCCAAATGTCAGGCTTTTATCTATGGCCCCCTTAATATTTGATAGTTTTTCTAATCCCCAGCTTCTAAATTAATGTGATAAACTGAGAAATTCTGCTTGGGTAAAAAAGGAAGAAAATATTTTACCTCTCCTGATTGCAAAGTGCAGCTTCAAATTATGAACCATGGAGGGTAGAACACCAGACAACAAACACGAATAAGTAAAAACCCTTTTTTATTGTTAAAATGTAAATGCAAACCTCACAATTGTCTGGAGCCCCATGAACGATGCTGTGAGTGCTGAGAGTTGAATGAATTAAGCTCATTCCCAAACATCTTATTGAGAAACAAGCTGGTTTTGCACATCTTGAATTACTTCATTTCTCAATTCAGGAGTTCACAGGCAGGAACTACTTTTCTGGAAAGGTGATGGGGTTTGGGGAGCAGTTTTTGGCAAAAGTGTCCTTCTTACTGCTGTCTGAGAATGCACACGCTTTGCCCAAAGCCCTCCCTGTCACCTACCCCTGCCTTTCATACCAAGTTTGATCCTCAGCCTGGGATTATGTATTTCCACCTACTGATGTAAACTGCTAGGTGAGTCATGGGAGGATCTGAATAGCAACCACATGAGTGATGTTCTCGAGAAAGAAGGGAGCGCTCAGGACAGTCCCCCTTACAGCTGGGAGAAGGAGGAGGCTGCCACCCAAACATCATGACACTCAGATAGAGATGGGGTGAAGGGAATGGAATGGGAAGGGATCATTAGGCAAGGTATCCATCTCCCCAGAAAACAGAACCTCGGCAGAACCTGGCCTTGACTCTGACCTCAAAGAGAGGCACATCCACAATAAGCTACACTTAATGTGATGTCTCATGAAGATCAGCAGCTCTAAAATTTAGTAACAATTTTAAAAGAGCAGCCACAATAATTTTTGCAAAACCATCCCAACCTATAGTGTTTCTTGACTGTCTTGTATATTATTTCATTTTAGGGGAAAATTTTCACTCCCCCTCCCCATGTCTAAGAAGACAGCAAACGTCTGACTCTTTCACTGCACAGATTCCCTTTCAGGATGCTCTTCCAGTCTTGATTGACCCATAAATGCTTTGCTGGAACAAAAATTGTGCCTAGCAACCTTTGCCTGCATCTTCAGAAGTTTGTTTTGCAGCCAGTCTCCTTGAAAACTTGCATAGATAACAGAGAAAAGTCCTGAATGTACCTGGATTTTACTGTAAGAGAAGCAGAATGGAAGCAGAGGGTGGTCAAACGTCATGTACAAATGGATGCAGGTTCAGGACACTGTCTTTACAAGACCCTTTTTTCCTTTTCTTTTCCTTTTTTTTCCCTTTTGGCTTTTAAGTCAGCCTACACAGAGCACAACGCCTTTTAAAATCCCAGCAGGAACTTAAAAAAGAAAATGAAACTGAGTTTGTTGAGACCAGGTCCCAGCTTCACAGACTTCTGAAGCAAAGTTGTGCTCTTTGTAGGCTGTCAGATGAAGAAGACAAAAAATTCAGATGTTTAGGATTTACCAGGAACATGGGTCAAAACAGTAGAAATCAGAACTGTTCCAATTTATTGGGATACCTGCCAATTCTAACACAACATATTCAGACCAAGAGTGCAGCATAAAATGCATTTCTGACAGCCATATCTTTTGGCAAGTGCTTTAGCATCAAGAAGCAAACACTCCTGTCCTCTCACAATTTAGGCTACAGATGGAACACAGAAACCTCTCCAGATCTGCTTGGATAGACAAAAGCAAACTTACACATCGCATCACGGGCACTTGTGCAACCCAGCAATCTGGGATCCTGGAGGAACACGGAGATCCTGGGAGTGCCATTAAACAGGCTGGAAACAAACAGTATTTGTGGGGGTACATGCTAACACCCTTATTTTTGCTCTGAGACATTTGTGAGCAGCTACTGACCCCAGCAGAAGCTGCAGCTCTGCACTGCCATGCGCAGCAGACAGAGCTGGACATTTTGTTTCAGCTGAGTATTCCTGTTTCTATGCCAGAGCATGGCTAAAGCACCATTTTGCATTGAATTTTTCAGGTTACAGTATTTCCATAAATGAATGCACAGCTCAGAGAGAGACCTGAAGGATCACAACATTTATATCCTTCAAGCACCACAAACTTTTTAATGCCAAAGGCCTGCACCATGCACCTGGAGAAATATGGAGATGCTGATGCTGCACAGACCTGCAAGGAAAGCCCTGTTTTCAGGCACGTGAGTGCATATGCTCCTTTTGCCTTTTGAAGAGCACAGGACCCCCAGGTCCTGCAGCTCAGCCAGTGCAGCCCTACCGCAGCTCAGCTACCGGAGCCTGCCATGGAGCCACACTCGTGTGAAAACAAGTTACAGGTCCAGGCTCCCACCAGGAACTTCCAGTGGGTGTCTCATGGCAAAGAAAAACATTCTGTTTCTCCAGGCTAATTGCACCCCCCAAAAAAAGCAGCCAGGCAACAGCTCCATCATGCTGACTGCTTTACACTTCTTTTTTCCCTCCCCTTTTTCTCCAAATACATAATTTACTCTGCTTGAGGGAGCCTACTGAGTGGCTATCTGTAATAAGCTCCTTCTGGGAGCAGCTGGACTGCTCCAGCCTAAATGCAAAGGCAGCCCCAGCTCCCCTTAGCCGGGCTCTGGCCATGCTGGTGGCACCCACCCGTCCCTCCTCCTCCTCCCTGCACTGCCTGAACATTCTGTGCTGCTGCTGCTGCCCGGGATGTCACCATGAATAAGTACAACTGTCAGATTAAATCACTGCCTGGGTGGGATCTGCTGAGCCTACGACACACATTCTGGGCACCTAAGTCATGCCAGGGAATCTGTCCAAGAAAGAGATCTAACTGGAGCTGCTGCACATGGCAAATCAGCTTTGGGGCTATAGGATGAAATATGTTCTGCCCTGTGTCAAGAGGGCTACAGGGGGTGGAGGAGGAGGCATACAGACTCCGTTTGCTGTGAGTGCACTTGTAGAGTAACTGTGTTTCAGTCCCTGGAGGTTCAGAGCAAGAGCTGAAGTGACAACTGCTGCTGACAAAGCAGAATTTTTGTGTGGTGGGAGCACAGTGATTCTGTGGGCCCTAAGCAGAGCTGGTCAGAGGGATGGCAAAGGTTTATTGCTGCCACTCGACACCCAGAAAGGGCCAGGCTTTTTCTACGAGCCTCTCCTGATGACAGTCCCCACTGCAAATTCTAGCTCCTAGGGAGAAAGGCCTGAATTACTTCACCCCACCAAAATCCTCCCAGCTGCTGGCACTGTGATGGCGCATCCATGCATTATCCATCCTAGCCTGGGCTCAGGGTGTATTCTTCCAAACTGTCCTTCTGTGGATTACTGGTGGGCACACCGCACAGAAAGCACTCACTGGGCCAATCCTCTCAGCAAGCAGATGTATCAGTCTGCTCTCCTAACAGCTTCTGGAAGGTCTGGCCCGACTTGTCTGCACACCTCTGTCTCCCCCATGACTCCATTTCACCTGTGGTTCACCAGAACTCTACCCCACATGGCTCTCCCAGACATACCAGATCTTGGGGAAAAAACCATGGAGTGGTAAGCAAATGTACTTGTCAGGAAGATAAGGGAAGGGAAGTCATTTATGGACACTCTCCCTCTCACTTGCAGGTTGCTTTCATGTGAAAATACGAGCAAACTTATTCTGTGTCTGCAGTGTCAGCCACAACTCTGTCACCACCAATTCTATGTGTGCTAATGCCTTTAACATTTCGTGTTGATCACTTTTCCTCCCACTTTAAATATTTTTCCTGTCACCAAGGCGTTTTGAAAACCATGCTGTTTGGAAACTGGCTTTCTTACATACATTTGCCACCTGCCTGTGAGTGGAATGCTAATTTTTGATGAATGTTTACTGCTGTGCTGTAGTTCAGCATGGGGAAAGAGGAGCCCTGCTTGCCCTTGCTTCAGCCTTTGGTGACTGTGGTACCAGGACAAAGATCTATCTCTGAGTGGCTTCATTCATGGCTGACTGTTTAATTAGGCAAAGTGGCACAGTTTAAACAAACTTCCCTTGAATGTGCTCACTGGATGAATAGTAATGACCATAATACTTTATTATAATATTGTGTCTTTCACCCAATGCCTTGACGATGCTTCACAAAGGGGGGAAATTTTATTTATCTTTATATTTATGAAGATATGAGTGGAAAAAGTGAAGTATAAAAAGGTAAAGCTTCTGCAGAAGACTTTGGTAGAGAAAAGGGAGCGGAACCCAATGGGAAACACTGCCAGTCTCTGATTACTACAGCTGACAAAGAAAAATGGATGCCCCCAGAACTAACTTCAAAGTGTGCTGCTCTCTTAAGAGAATCTCAATGCCATCACTCTTCTCTTCCCATCACTGAAATAAAGAGTACAAACAGTACTGTGGCTGTGTCTGTAGCCTAATCAAAATTGTGAGGTCCTTAATTAGGACAACTGAAATGCTGACTGACCTTTATCTGATCACAGGAACAACCTTCTCACCAAGAAGCTGCTTTACGGTCCCCAAAAGCCACCTAAGAACCAGTCTGCTTCCAGGACTAAGCTCCTGATCCACAAGGCAGTTAGTGTCTCGTGGAGGTGAGGAGTGACACGTACCCCCACATTTTAGCCACGCTTCTCTGCTTTCTCTGGATTTGGTTCAGCAGCACATGGAGACTTGCCCTGGACATGTTGAACCGCCACGTGGTGGGGTTCTGTGAGCTGAGCCAGGCCAAGCAGAGTGGTGCTTCTCAGTGAAGGGAAGAAGCTGATTTGGAATATGCAGAGAAGAGGGCAACGACAAAATGAAGAGGGCGTTCTAATCACAGGAGGAAGGTAACACTGAGATTAAAAGGAAGGAGAAGTACAGACACAATGAGAAACTGGACACAGATGGCCACATCTGCACTAGGCACATCACTGGGCTTTGCCAAGGCATTGGAATGGAGATCCAATTAAAATGAAAGGCAGAAGACTGGTGCCTTCAGCAGAACACTGCTCCCTCCCTATGAAATCACTCAACACACGCCTGATGCTGTCACTGACCCGGCATTGTCCCGGCAAAGTCATTCTCCAGGACACCCTGCAGAGGCACAGTGATTTGTAACACGCTGGGGGGTGAAAGGAAAATGATGGGGCAGGGAAATATTGGGCCTCACAGTGGGAGGCATGAGTAACAACCAGACAACCCAAAGCATCCGACCTCAAAGAACTGTGCCCAGGGGACACTGGGTCTGCAATTTTTGCTAGGCTTACAGAAAGGAATGTAAGCTTAATTTGTGGCAGTGGGAAGCCACTGGGGATTTAGGAAAATTAGTAAAAGGAGGTGTTGCTGCGCTACTTTATAGGAACTTGACATGATGTTCAAATGCTGTCTGTTGGGAGCCTGGATTACTTTATTATTATTTTTAATAACTCCAGAGGGCTTTCTTTTGCAAAGGAACTCAAGCTGAGATGGTGGGTTTGTATGTTCACTATTCATTTGGAGGGAGAATTGTTTGATGGATGCTGAAGTTTATGTTTCTTTTGCAATGAGAACTGTTGGAATGTTTTGTGGCCCAGATCTGTGTTCTCATTTTCACCACGCAGTTATGTAAGACTCTGAAATAATAAAATAATGCTGGCTTTTTAAAGGAAAGAAATGGCTGCATGGGCTCCCAGTGTGATGGCCTGTGTGTGGTATCCAGTGAACAGCACAAGTCTGATCTGCAGGGTCCATTGTGATGGGCCTCTGACATCCATCAAGGTTCTTTGTTCTACCGCTGGGAAATAAGAAGGAATCTGTGCTTCAGAAGCACAAAGGATTACTGGATTTGTGTATGTGCTCTAGACTGTATAGATGTGAGTTGACATCAAAGTATATGTCTCTGATTGCTCTTATGTGTGTACTTTGGGGGAAAGAGAAATGGGACATTTCCAGCACTGAGAGGATCTGGTAATTTCTGCTGTTCACCAGATTTCCTGTGTGTGCATCCATTGCGTTTTTTAACCTGAGGATATTTCATTTTACAGAGGAATGGACACAAGGTCATTTAAATTGAACTGGCATATTAGCTTGTCATCTAGTCCAAAGTACTTCATCAACAGCACAACTGGTTTCTCTATCTCCTACTATTCCCTGAGATGCAGCTGTCTAGTCAAGTTCTGATGTCCTGATATGCTGATTCCATATTGTTCCTGGGCATCTTGATACACAGCTAAAGCACACTACATAAAAGCTTATCTTTTGCTTTAATTACCTTGCTACATCCCAAGTTGATTTACTTCTGTTCCCTCTTCCTTGGCTAACAAATATAACTGATGCTTCATTTCCTTCTCTCAGTAGTAATAGAAGGTTGCATAAACTCTTTCCCAATATACTGTGTTGTAACATGATGGGCTGGGTATTAAAATAAAGAGCAATAAGCAATGTAAGATAAGAGATTAATGCAAGTGCACTGCAAAGACTGGGAAACCAAGCAAGAGAGACTCAGAAACTCTAGAGGAACTATATTCTGTTTCTGCCCTTCTTTGAACGTGAATTCAGAGTGACTCCATTAATTACAAAAAATCTGGGGTGAAGATGTGTCAGAGAAACTGAAGTGCAGTCTACACTGTTGTAAAAAATACAGAGTTTTTTTTTTTAAATGAAGCTTTGTTTCTTCAGCAAGTTTCTACCAACTGCAGTTGGTCTGCTGCTCAGTTAAGCTGAATGAGTGTAAGTACATCCCTGTAACAGAGATGTACCAACCTACAGCAGGGATTTGGGAAATAATTTTATTAAGTCTCTGTAGTTTCTCAGTGTAGAATGACCCTTTGTGTAAATGAGGCCCAGGGGCTCATAGTACATGGGAGGAAAATCTCCCAGGGTTCTCACATGCGGTATCCACCAAATATATCCCCAGGGAAAGCAGATTTGCTGCTGCTTTCCCATACACAAGAAGTAAAAATCAACTCAAAGCTGATCAAAGCAAGAATAAGCTGCTGCTGCTCCAAGATTTTGGGAAGATACATCCAAAACCAAGACATCTATAATAATAAGGGGTTCTGCTTTTATGTTGCTTCCAACCATGCTGTGACCATCCCCAAGATCCTTTGCCAACATGGCTGTGAGGAAATGCAAGAGATAAGATTTCCTTTGCCCTTTTAAGAGAAAGTTTGAAAGCCCAGGGAGCTCTGCTGGAAGATAATGTGACACAGGCTATGTTCTCCAAAGGATTAAGATTAATAATAGGCAGATGATTAATTCAAACAACGATAAAAAATTCCACTGCATTGTTACAAGATTTTATAAATTGGCTTTTCCTCCTGTACAATCTAGCAAATCTGAACAGATCCATTCTCAGAAGCAATTAAGATCACAATCTGGTCCCTATCTTCAGGTTTCATCAGTTCGATTTCCAAATCTATTTGAACACAAATACTAGGAAGCCTGAAAGAGAAGCTGTTATATTGTAAATCAATCAGCTACCCTGTAAGACAGGAACTGAAGCCTCTGCTTTTATTAGTAGAAAGAACTGAGTCATTTGCCATGACTACATGCTTCTGGATATGATTTACTGCTCCTGCAGTTCATTACAGAAAAAATCCACAAACCAGTGTACAGAGCCTTCCTTAAATTTCATATCAACATATCCTGGGAACTCGAGATGGACACAAACTGATTTTTGCATCTGAACATCCCTCTGATATTAATCTCCCTTTATACTTTTCTGCACACATCTTCCTGAGCCGCAAGAGAAATGTGGGAGACAGGTTGTGACACAGACCTGGAGAGGGACAAATTGGCTCGGAGATGTCGATTTCTTCCTTTCAGAGAAATAGCTCTTTCTGGACCCTCTCACAGCAATTCCTTATCTTTGCTGTGAACACATAGAAGAGGGACATCGCATTTGCCCAGAATATGGCTAATTGTTTTCAGAAATTCATGACAAATGGGAAGTAGTTTAGGTCTCTCTCTGGAATGACAGGGGAAAGAGCTGGAGAAAAAATTAATTGCCGTGAAGAAGATTGCATCAGTCAGAGAGACAAATCATGGTTTGGTGAACACAGGGGGACCACACAGAGCTGTAATTTCAGAAAAGGTTGTACGTTGACTAGCAAGCCAATAATGCTTTAGATCATTGTTCTGTTAGTAACTATTTTCTTCATATTAGTAAAACAATTACTACATTTTCCAACAGCTTCTTACAGTTGTATCATGGAAATTATTGCCTATAAATTACATAAATATGGCTTATCATATTCTCAAAACATGTAACTGAATCAGGCAACTCATTCACACCTCCTGTTCCCACCTATCTATGGTATTTCTTGGACGCTGATGACCTTGGCAATTAAAAGCTATTTCTATATACATGATACATAGGAAACACAGAAGCACGTTCAAGTTGTGTCATCATAACCTCATCTGCTGAAGATGTTACTTAATGCTGTACTCCAAGGATTTGTGCTTACAGGACTCAAGGTGAATCATTGCCTGGAATTGTCCTTCTTTTCTTAAAATGGGAGTCTTGTTTTGGTGCAACTGAGATAGTTACGCTGAGATAGTTTGGCTGGAACTGGGAAATTTAGATTTGCACGCAAACCCCAACTTCATTATAAGCTGTTGAAACCCCAAGGTTAGTAGACAGACAGGATGACTTGAGCTCAAATTTCCCTAAACTGTGATTATGTTTGGACACAGGAAGAGTAACAGACTTGTGTAATAAGAGCAGGAGTTGTTGAAACAAATCTGGATCGAGCATCCCCCCCTGGGCCTGCTACAACTGTACCTGCAGGAAGTGAGTAAGAGAAAACAATTTCCCTGACATGATGCTTGCTCCTGTGCCTCTGTTTGGGACTGTTTCAGGCTGAGCTTTGCAGAGCAAAACAGATCAGTGACTGAAAAGAGCACAGGTGTGAATCTTCGAAACTGGTCCTTGCACTCCTCATCACAGGGGCAGAGTCTGGAGAGTGTGCAGGCCAGGGGAGAAAAAGTAAAAGGCAATGTCCAGTACCCTGCCTTCTCCTCAGCCATCCCAGAGGCCTGGTGACATCACCAAGAACTAAAACGCTGCTCACTTTCTTTGGGAGCTGAAGCTGAGCCTCCATTTCTTAAGGAACAGGAAAGGCTGGGTATCTTTGCTGCCTCAAATGGAAGCTCACTGATGCTGATGATCTGTTCTGTGGCTATTGTTTGAGCCTTCAACAAATAATTTTCTCATCATAATCTAATGACCTTATTCAACCTAACACAGTGGTACTGAAACTCATTTCCCATAGAATCTCACTCCCAAACAGTATTGTTACAGGTCTCTGTGGACTTGCACTGAAATTACTTTTCCATGTAAAGGGACATGGTTCCTTCTCCCTGCAGACTTGAAACAATTTTCTTGTTACATCTCACATATCATAGTGTCCATAGGCCACCTCTCTTCAGAATAGATTTCCACAGAATTTCACATTTAAAATGCTATAATCAATAACCTTAGTCTAGCACAACCCCCTAAAATTACACATTCAAACAGCATCACTTCTGTTCCCTCCAGACTTGCATTTACAATCCATTTTCCACCCTAATGACATTGAAAAGGAGATGTTTTAGTTGGTGCTACATTAATGTTGCAGGCAATTTACACTCCTATGACTAGAAATTGCCATTCAGAAGCTTGTGCCTTTTATGAGTGCCAGTCCAAATGGGCAGAACACTGCCATTAGAAAACATTCAAAACAATATGGCATGTAGCTTACACAATAGAGCTGCAACAACCTCACTGATGGTGTAGTAATGTTAGGCTGTTAACTCCAAATGATCTCATTTTTATCATGCTAGAATTTGCCCTCTTTTAAATGTTGTTATTCTTTCAGCTTTCTCAAATCCTTTCCCTCGCTATGAAGCCTTTGGTCCCTCATTCTTTTCCCTCCTGTGCTGTTTACAACTGGTGCTTTCTCTGACTATGATTTTCCATTTCTCTGCTGGAATGTAATTTTAAAGACACTTGCTGATGGCCTTCTCATTTGCCTCTTTGGCCTCTTGCTTTTCAAAAGGAAGGCTCAAATCCACAGCCTATCCTATAGTACAATCACTTCTCACCTGTCAAAACCAATCACATGGGTTAGAAATCAGGAGCTCTCAGATTTGCTTGTATGCTTTGTGTTTGTTTCTTCCTCCTCTTCAATCTGCTGTTACCTGAGCCATTGAGGAGATTTAATTTCTAGACTTTTCTCTGCAAACTTGGGCCCAGAAAGTTTATTTTTATGAAAGTCAAACAGAAATCACATGAGTTGAGGGGGTGTGGCTTTAAGAACATTAAATGTCTTGAAAAGTGCAGCCTGAAGATGTCATGAGAAGTGACTATGCAGAGACCATAACAGGCATAGTTAGGAAGTTTCCATCTGTTTCAAACCCAAAGAGCACATCAAGCATTGACCTGGCTCCAGTATTGCTACCTCTTATACACAATTCTGTGAAACCCCAGACTTAACAATCCTGTACTAGGAAAAAAGCCTCAGATTCCTGGAGAGCAGAAAACAGCAGAATGGCTCAAAATACGAAATATATGTCAGAGAGGTGAAAAGTCTGATAAAACCTGCTTTTCTTCCCTAGAATCAACAGATTTCTCTTGAAGTGAACAAGAGAACCATTTCCCTTGGCTGCACTATCTGACACGTATTTCAGTATGTTACCCTGCCCTTAGGGCTGATGTTCTTTGGAGTTCATTTGGACAGAAAAACCTGCCGTTGCCTCAGCTGTACAGATACTACTACGGGGGATCCTGTATCGAGCACACATCCTGTGAGCACTGAAACTATTTCAGGGTTTCGTCAGCCTCTTACTGTGTCAGCTCCTAAGGGTGATGTTTGGGTCCATGCTCAAACCCTTCTCGAGCTGCCATCAACTCCATGGCACTGAAAGTACAGGTGCAAGTCCCTCGCTGATGGCAGGAGGCTGTTTGCTGGTTCCAGAGGGCAATGACACGTTTTGCCAATGAGCTTCATTTCCAGACAGAGGTCTTGGTCAGGGTCAGGGTCTCACCGTACCTGGCACCCTACAAAGGGAGTAGAGCAAGGCCATTGCCTCCAAGAGCCTGCTCTGTAAAAGAAACAAGCTGTAAAAGCCACGGCTAGGGGCCAAGAGTAGGAAAACACCAATGAGCAGAGAGATCCACCTGCTCAGTGTTCTGTGTGCTCACAAAGAACAGGGAAAACACAAACTCAAGCCCTTGTTCTGCCTGAGCCAGGCCTTGGACCTGTCCCTGGGTCATTCAACTCAGATATCCCAACTATTATTCTTTTCATCAGTTTCTGACCCAGTCTTTCTATTTGGGAATTTCTATTTCGTATAACTAATTTAAAGCAAATTGAGCCAAAACTACGACAGCATGTGTGTACATGTGAGAGCACAGATTTACAGCCTGGCAGAAATAAGCTGAAGTCCTTCATGGTGATTGGATTTGAATTCTATCTCAGCCCTCTTGCAGGTGAGGTCTGTAGCACTTTCTCTACCAGCAAAGCTGGTGTAGTGCTGACTTCCCCACCTGCTCCAGCTGATTCTTGATAAACTAGCATTTTAGGAAGAAAAGAATCTTGTCAGAAACCTCCTGAGGCATCCCTTAATGCTAAGCCTGCAGAACCAGACAGTTTAACTACTGTCCACCTTAATGGCTCTGAGTCATCTCCAAATGCTGCTCAACTCCGCACCATCAGTTGGTTGATTTCTCTGAGGCAACACAGCAAGAGTGTAGCTCAGGCTTGGATTTTGATAAATCAAGGCAGGTCTTATTTTTAAAAGCAAGATAATCAGTGTAAGACATCTGGTGGGAGAAACACTTTTGCATACAGTCAGAGACACGAGTCAAAGTTTTCCAAATCCAATAGATGTGCTTTAGGTAACCTTTTGTTTCATCCTGACCTATGCATTGAATGCAGCAGTCAGACCCTTTGATTTTCACTTTCTTCCTTCAGGCATTCAGTTTGTCTGTTGGCACAAAGTGCACCTTAGGCAATTCTAAAATATCACAGCACTGCAGTGAACTCTTTAAGATGTATGTGTGGATGCCTGGTCCCCTTCGCTAAGATCCCCGTTCAGATCACGACCTTCCCAAAAACTCATGCTGATCACACACTTAGTACAGAGAAATCCTAAAGATAATGTTATGCAGATGAACATATTAGCTAAGAGTATCTGAAATTATTCTGTGAGAAGCCCTAAGGAGTAGGAATTAACAGGAGAAGGAGAGCATGTGAAAAAACCACTCTCAATGTCACTTTGTGCCGAGTATTCAAAAACCACACAAAAACTGCATATAAACTTGGTAAGTGCTTCAAGGGGCACAATCACCATAAATCTGGGCTAGCACTCCAGTCTATTCAAAATGATTTTTTAAAGCACTGTTCTGTTGATGATGTCTTTGTTTAATTTCATCCAGCTTAGGCCATTCTAGACTGGCTGTGTTTTTCTTTTGTTTACAGACAGCGTCTCAAAGCCATAAGTCTCTGAAAGTCATCAGGATTATTATTTCTGTGGAGACACAGCTCAAATGTGGACAGGCTGAATATACAAGTGTAAGCTGCAAATGATGCACATGTACCCTCAGCAGCTACAGGACTCAGTTCTCGCACTTGCACTCCTGGAAAACTCTCCAGGTTTAGACTCTGTTCCTCACTTATTAAAATGGGTTATAGGTTGGCCATATTGCTACCTTCACTTTCTGCCTAGAAAGATGCATCATTTATTTGTTCTTGAAATAAGACAAACAAATCCCTCAAAGCCATCCAAAGCGGATTCAAAACAAAACAAAACAACTTAGTTACAGAAGCTAAATACAACTCTCAAGCCCTTCCCAGCAGTGTGTTTCCAGGTGACATTATACTGTGGCTGCAGTTTAGGATCAAATCAGGCATGGACACACTATGACATAATACTGCACAGTGTCAAGTGTCCAACCCCAAATTCTGCAGCTGATGGCTTGGGGAAGATACTAGAAAACATGAGAGTGACAAGCCATATGTAGGGAATGAATCATGGTTTCAAGGTTGTTTATGGCCATGCAGAAAATTAAACATTGAAAGTGTCCCATGGACTGCACTCAAAAATCACTTTAGAAGAAGAAAATATAGTGTTTGACTGTTTTAAAAATAAGAGTATTTATAGCTTGGACTGCCTCTAAATGTACTTAACTGTACCATCTGCAACGTCTACCACTCAAGAGCTGAGTCTCTCAGTCACAGAGGAAGAACATTAGTGCTTTCTTTTCCTCCTTATTAAGAGTTTATAAACAATTCTCGATCTTTAATGACAAGAATATTAATTTTTGGAAAATGCAGAAATGAATTAAGAAAGTTCCATATTTCAGTTGCATAAGTCCTTCCCCTGCTTGTGGATGAACGGTTGGTTTAAATACTAAATACTTCTTCTGATATCAAACACATAAAAATTGGACTGTAAATTGTCCTACCCACCAGCAGCTCGCTGACAGCTCAAATGTTGTGTCTTATGCCAATCAAATGGAGCAACATAGGAGGTGTAACATACATTTAAGAACATGGGGATGCTTCAGAACACAGACAAGTGAAGAAGATAAAACAAGAGGGCAGAGGTATCTTACAAATAGGTTAATATGGTACAGAACATATCCAGTAAAAGCATTTGCTGTCTCCTACCCAAAGAGAACAAACATTAGCACAGTGCTGCAGTAAGATCACAAGTAATTTTGAGGAGCTGGCACTGTCCCTGCAATGCCCTGTCTACTGAGGCAACAGAAGAAACAGCGTGAGGAAAAGGAGAGATATATTTAGAGGCATCAGAGAGCAATTTGAACAGATACTTGGTGAAGCAGATGATTCCCAGGACTGATTGCCCTCATTGGGCGTGCTACCATTGTACTCTGGGAGAATAGAATTGGCCCTGAATGCTTTGCACCACTGAAAAGGAGATGCAATCTCCTCTAGCACGAAATGCAGCCTTCGGACTTTTTTACTGACCAACTGTCAGCCAGCAGAGCCAACTGGAAAAGGGACTAAAGGGACTCCATTTTACCCACCTGTAAGGAGTGGCTGAAGGTCAGTGAGTGAAAAGTCATTCCAGGTATGACCTATGTGAGAGAAGAGAAATCTTTGGAACAGGAGCACTTTTATGGAGACACATTCCTGATTCTTATTTAACCTATGAAGTCCTGAAAACTTCCCTGATTTTGTTTTTAACTACTACTTCCCTAGACAGAAATAATCATCATTGCTATGTGGTGAAAAGAAGCTGGATCAACTCTTTGAGACAGTACACTTAAAATGCGGGAGTCATGAACAAAATGTCAGGGGAGTACAACTCAGGGACAAAGATAGTGTTTGAAGTCAATATTTTGTTAAGATCACATGAAATTGGTAGGTAGAGACAACAAAGCCACCATTTGTAGAGTTTAAATCAGTTTAAAGCAATATTTACATGAAATCTTTCGGCCAACTGCTGGCAAAGAGTGTAGAAAACAGATAGTTATTTAGAAGAATACTCCTCTTACTGCCTGAAATCAATCTCCAGCCCAAAGCTCCTGTTGTCCACTGCTACTATCTTAAAAAAAACAAAAAAGAAAAAAAAGGAAAAAAAGAAAAGCAGCTGCTCACAGGGAAAACCAGGAGGTATTCTATTCTGTATTGGCTAGTCATTATTATTGAAATCTTATATCAATCATAAATTGAACTGTAAAGAAGGGTTTTATCCCCTCTAAAGATTAATCTGAGCCATGAAATTAATTCCCAAATTCATTTCCATAAATTTTAAGCTTGTCAGATAAAAGTTTGTTTCATTTCATATATGTACTGAAATAGTCCTAAATTTCAGATCTGAGTTTGAGAAGGAGTGTGAATTTTCCTTAAACCTGAAGAAAAGTTTGACTTGAATCTACATTTATGTCCAGAAATCAGTTGAGGGGGAAGATCCCATTCTGACAAACCCCTTTGCAAGACAAAGCTGCATTTCAACCAAACAGAGCTCCTGCCTCTAATTTGTGTATCCTTGCAGTTGGTCTGTGATTTATATCTGAAAAACCAATCTCAGAACTCATCCTCACCTACATATATACAAACACACCCTCAAAATTAAGATAGGCTCAGCTTTCAATAACCTTTACCCACAGATAGACTGTGTTCATTTTCACTGCTGATATTCTTAACACCAGATTAATGTCACTTAAGACTGGAGAGTGACATTTTCTGTTTCTGTAGAAACACTGCACAGGTAAGAGCAGTGCCAGTTACCTCCCTACCATCTCTGCTGATTTTGATCTCGATTGGATTGCTCTAACTGACGAATATATTCCTATTATCTTGGGAAAATGCATTAACTGTGCCATCTATTCCATGGGTTTTACTACAGACACTGTTGCCAACAATACAATACACACAAACAGTGCCTTTACAGGTGCACTCAAAGTTCAGACTAGTCATGAATTACACCTATGAATGAGAATTAAGTAGAACATTCCTTTCTAAGTACTTAGAGGTTGGCAACACAGGCTTCTTTAGCAACGAAGATATTAAGCCTGAAGGATTTGGCACCAAAATGGAATCTCTTTCTGGGGCAGAGATGATTTTACTGAAACATTTGATAATTGTAGTTACTATAAGCAAGGGTTGGTAGAATCAATTATTACAAAGGTTGCTTGACACTTCCCATTCATTATAAAATCCTGTTTTCAATTGCTGCAAACATTGCCAACCTTTAACTAGGCAGTCTAAAATTTTCCATGCTGAGTGTCCCTTTTAGGCTAATTTATTTATCTAAAGGAAAATTTTAGCCACGACAGTCTGACTACCAAGAATGAAACTGGATAAAAATACATAATTTTGGCCATATTTAAAGAAAGAAACTGAACTGGAAATCCATGTACTTCAGGCAAGATCCTGAAGGAGAAGAGAGAGTTTTTATCATTATGCTGTTCCTGTGAAACTCAGAAATTGTGTTGCACAGACTTTAATCAATATTTCTTGAAGGAGAAAATACCTCCAATACTAGGTAAAGGTTTGTGAAAAACCCAGTACCTGTTTTCACTGCAGATCTTTGTTCCCCTGCAGCACCTACATGGGAAAGGGGTGTACGTGTGTGCCAGCATACCTAAACCCCTAAACTGAGCTTGCAGAATTCAGGACTGTTGTCAGACCTGATTTTCTTTTCCCTGCACACTCTCATTCCTATCCCATCCTGGCGTCAAAAGGCAGGGGAAGATCCTCAGCTGCCCTGTGCTTCTAGCGACTCCCTGTCTGCTGAACCAGCAGCACTGATGGGGAAACTCTCCTGACACAGGGGGTAAAAAGTACCAGAAAAGTAGGAAGGGAAAGAAGCTGGCTGAAACTCTTTGGAGAGGCAAGAACTAGAAGATGGTCAAAAACTGAACACAGGGCTGTTCAGGGTGAGTGTGGATGGAGGGAGGGGGAAGAAGACAAAACAGCTATTGGGACTTGGAGCCTGGAAATGCACTGAGTGGGACTTAAGGGCAGCTGGCAGACATGGAAATGGTGGTCATTTACACTGAGTAAGTTCCACCTAGTGAGGATGGTGTCCTTCGGGTTCTTCTAAGGCCAATGGAGAAAGCCCTTGTGCCACTAGGTTGCTGGTAATGGTGACCAAATGAAGCTCCTAATTTGAATTGCCTTCTGGAGAAACATTTCTCACCAGGGAAATGAGTCTTCAGAGGGGAAAGCTAGACTGTAAATGAAAAGCTGTGACAAAGGCAAAGGGATGAGAAGATTCATTGCCAGGTTTCAGCTAGAGAGAGGGGTTTGGGAATTCATTTGGGAGTAGAGAAATTCAGTTTCTTCTCCTGCTTACCAGTTCAGGTGTCTCCTACAGATATATGAGTGCTGTTCCTGCAAGACTAGACTCCACCTTGACCTCCACCACAGTGTTTTTGTGTGTTGCTAAGCAAATGGATTAATCCACATTTCCACAACTTGTCAGTTGTCCTCTTAGGGATCCAACAGGAGACCCTAGAATCCGATCTGCAAAACTGCTGAATATTCACAGCAAGAACTGAAATTGGTAGGAACTATTCTTTGAATATATAAAATACTCTGTGGGGCCATGAAGTCAGAGGAAAAAAAAAATCAAATTCCAGACAATCAAAAACCTTTGGCAATGTTTTCTCGTCATCTTCATATCTCTATTTTCCATCTGTCCAAAGAGAGGTGCAGTATCCCCTCATTTCATTGGGGCATTGTGAAAATAGATTATTTCATGTCTGTGAAGCACCCAGATACAATAACAATGACTGCTGAAGAAAAGCTCCCAAGGAAATTAAGAATTCTGTATTCAGAACAAGCTTTGAATGGTGTGCAGTAAATAAGCCATGGGGTACACACTGAACAATGAAGATAAAAGAAAATATTAAATAGCTACTCATTAAGTGAGCAATACCCATCCTGCACTTTAAACAGAGCAGAGATTTAACAGTATGTGAGCCTGTGATTAAAGACAATGCCCTAATGCATATGACACAAAGGCTCTAGTGAATTTGTAACAACAATTTAAGTTCTTGCATTCTCCAAGTTTTGAGTGCTTGTCTTGGCCACTTTTTTAGAATGCCAAATACTCTTAATTTAGCCCCCCACAAAAAAGGGACATAGATCAATAAATATTGGAAGGGGGAGTGGGTTCCAGAACTGGCTCAACACAAAGTCCAAGGGTGTCTGGATTCAGTTCACATTAGAGAAGAAAACTGACCACAGCTTTTTATCTGGACCCAGATATCCTCAAATTTCAAGATTAACAAGACTTGATTCTGCTTTGGCATCCTCTGTACAGATCTGTCCTCCCTAAGATGGGAGAGTGTTTCTGTGGACCTCTTCATTATCTTGGCCTTCAGAAATGTTGCAGTACTAATCCTGACATAAAATTCTACTTATTCTTGGTACGTTTAGAGGATCTTGTTTAGCAACATCATTACAGAAGTGTAAGGTAGGTATAGGTCTTCCTAAGCAACTTGGGTAATGCAGGGCAAAACATGCATTGTTCACTGTGAGATTACAAAGGACAGGACAGAGGAGATACCACATCAGGAGCACAGGGCATCCCACCAGGGTCAGGATGGAGCAGGAATGGATGCAGCCCTGTTGGAACTGGGAATCTCTTAAGCCTTGCAGGCATTCTCATGTCACACCTCCTGGAGCTCTCCAGCCACACCAAAACAGGGAACGAGAGGAAATCCAGAAAAAAAGCACTGAGAGCATTTGTGCCACATGGAAAGGTGCAGGAGTATCATAAAAATGTCTTGAGGAGCTGAGTGTCATAAACTGCCATCCAATTGCCCACAGGCAATATTGGAAAAGCAGAGGCTCAAGAATAGGAAATCAGAGAATGCATGTAGGTCTCATTTCCAAGGCACACAAATCCTACAGCTGCACCTGCTACTATTGCAGCACCACCTTGAAATTTGCTTCAGCTCTACCACGTGAAGCCACAGACAAACAAGAGACCATGTGCCATTTCACCTAACAAAGCATTTATATTTGTCCTGTCCTCCAGGCTGTTGGCTTCTGAGCTTACAGGTACACAAACGACAGAACCTGCACTCAGGTCATTGTGCACCTGGAGTTACACAGAGGACAGAAAGTGCTCATTTCACACACAGAATCACACCATTCCACATAAAAATGCTCCTGAAGGACCGCTTTTGCAAAGCCTTTACTCTGAAAAACTTACACAAAATGTAAAGCATCTGTAAAATTTTCTTTATACAATAATTTATGCCAAACATCTTAAAAAGAATCTGTCGACAAGAATGATCAATTGCAACACTGTATAATAAAGGACTTTGTTTTATGGTGGTCAAAAGCATTTGCTTGTATCCAGTATGAACTTGTCAACAGTCAGGAAATGATATGGATGTTTGCTCTTAAATCCTGAGAGAGAGGTTAGAAGCTCTTGATCCCCTTCTCTTGTTTTATTCACTATTACATAAAACCTTCACTATCTGTCCAGAAATGATAGAAACACCACATCAGAGGACAAAACTATTGACATAACTGAAAGAAAAATGCCCAGCAAAATCAATTCTAATCTATCCTTCTTGCCACTGGATTGGCAGCCAGAATGTTCAGTATTCTAATCCTGGCTGCTGAATCCCATTTCCCATAGGGGGACATGGGCAATACTGCTTTCTAATACCTGGGGAGCTACATCTGCTAAAGTCCTAATTCCTGCTCCAAGGAAGAAAATTTCTACATTTTCAAAACTACAGACAACTCCCGCTGGTCTCTGAAGCATGAGTAAGCAATAATCACATTATATATGTGCACAGGGATGTCAAGAGTTACACAGCCCTGCACCCTGACCTGCTACTGCAGGTATCACAGCAAAGGTGGCCCTCCACCCTCATCATAGGGACGTTTCCATTGGCATGTGGGATCTGAGTCCTGTCTGTAACCCCACATCGGCCAGCCAATACTTTTGCAGCACTTTTCAGTGTCTTTTCATTCTCAGCTTTTGGCTATGCAGTTATACAGCAAATCCAGCACCTGTTAAGTGCCCAAGTCCTGCTGTTGCTCCGTGTCCTGAGCGCAGCTCCCAAGGCTGCAGCGGGATCGGCACGGACTTTCCCCAGCTAACCTGGTACAACACCGTCATCTAGTGGAGGCCAGCCCGGAGCCACCAGCTCAGTGCCAAGGGCCTGCAGTGAGGGGTGGGAAGTAGTCACCCACCTCTGAGCATCAGCTTGCTCCTTCTCACTCATAAACTGCTGTGACTATCAAACAGGAATCTCATGCTGTTCATTCTTTCTTGTTCTCATCCTCCCCATAAACCCATTTTGAAAAGGGTACTAGAAAGAAACATGTTTACTGCTGCCTTACTGGAAGGTTCTTCAAAGCATTTGCTAGAGGTCTGTGATTCAACATGTTTGAGCACAAACTCTTTCCAGTGCTGGAATTTGGTACATTATGAACAGGCAGGTACCAGGCTTTACAGGGCAGAACAGTCCTGTTCAGACAAACTCTGCAGAAATAAAACCTGATTTTGTGTGGAAATCATAAAATGGTTTGTGTTGGAGGGGACCTTAAAGATCATCCAGTTCCACCCCCGGCCATGGGCAGGGACACCTTCCCCTATCCCAGGTTGCTCCAAGCCCTGTCCAACCTGGCCTTGGACATTTCCAGGGATGGGGCAGCCACAGCTTTTCTGGGCAACCTGTGCCAGCATCTCACCACCCTCACAGGGAAGAATTTCTTCGTAATATCGAAGCTAAACCTACTCTCTGTCAGTTTGGAGCTATTCCCCCTTGCTGGGGACCCCAGAGCTGGATGCAACACTGCAAGTGGGGTCTCACCAGAGCAAAGCAGAGCAGAGGGGCAGAATCACCTCCCTCAATCAATGTGAGACCAGTAGAACATTTTGAAAGTCTTAAGCAGATCTGTCTTCTCCCCAGATGGCAAAAAGGAGTATTAGCACCCACTCACAGGTGGTGAAATCCTGTTGCTTGGATCCCACTCCAGCTTCTTTAGATTTGTTGTTTAACAACACACCCGAGTTTGTCTCTTCAGTTTTCTGATTTGAGTGGCCCACTCGAAAAATTTCATAACACACCTTCAGATTGCTCATTTTCCCCAACCCAACCGAACATAATAAAGAATTTGGTGCTTGCTACCCTTGAGAGATTCATGTGCAGGTATTTCATGGGGGCAAACCCAAAATGCAGAAGCAATTCATGTCAGAGCCCAGCAATGGCTCATCAATTTGCTAAAAAAGTGGCACTATTAGCAGAGCGGGTCTGACTTCTTCCTTCTGTGTAGCTATAGTGAACAGAGCCATAGCTAGGTTTGTGCTAACCTACCAAACTCAGTCCACAAACATTGTGACTCCTGGTAAAATTAACTGTTCAGGATTGCCTCAAGTGAAAAGGAAACTTCATTATCATACCCCTTATTTTGGTTACAAAGTTCCTTTTTCTCTAAATACACAATCTAGTTTTCAAATGCCAGTTTTATTATGCTGATTCCTCAGGTTTAAAGCAGAGGATATCTCAGAAGGAACATCACAAAAATACAGCTTGCTCTCAGAGTTAAGGTTTCTCCTGTAGCCTCTACATGCTTTTTTTAACAATGGAAGCTCAAGAGGATTTTGTGTTCTTCCCTCCCCTGCTTTTACCCCAGGGAAGGCAGCATTGCTAATAAAACCCACAAAGATCAACCCTAAAAATAAATATCTGCTGTTGGTCTAGACAGCTCTGGCTCTTGAAAGAATTTGATCTGGGTGGTAATTACACTTCACTTTTGCTCCATATATGAATTCAGTACTGGTAAGATATGTCAGACTTTTATCTTTCTCTCCTCCCCTGATCCATCCATCAGCAAGTACAAAGCATTCATCATAGCAGAAACAGTGCTGGGGATTGAAGCCTTTTGTTCATTCACACAGCAAACAGCACAGACAACAATAGTGGAAGCTTGTTCTTTACATTTCCCTGCCATCATTCTTGCACCATGACCAGAGAGAACAAGTTTAAGGGTGATAAAGCATTCCTTTTATTAATCAGCTTATGTTATAGATTTGCCTGTCCTTAATGTGTCTCAGGGAAGGCAGACTGTACATACAAATATCTAATAAAAGATCTCATCTCCCTCTGAATGCTGAGCTTCCATTCCATGCCCAGACCACTGGCTATTACATTACTGGTAAGTAGTGGACTGAGAGGTATTGATTTTACAAGAGAATGCATGTCTGATAACAACACCAAAATCTGGTGAGCTCTCTGTTTAGACACAAGAAAGAGAAAGCAAACCCTTTTACCATTCATCTCCTCTGCTATTCCAGACACTGCCTCTATGTTTACCTTCTGGCCTCGAAGAATCAGCAGAGCAGCTTACTTGGTGGGGAACAGATTTTTGTTCTTTCAGCTGATGGCCTTTAGAAAATTCTGTCTTCAAGCTCCCAGATCTTGGT
The DNA here is from genome assembly GCA_013397865.1 of Struthidea cinerea. Classification (NCBI taxonomy): domain Eukaryota; kingdom Metazoa; phylum Chordata; class Aves; order Passeriformes; family Corcoracidae; genus Struthidea; species Struthidea cinerea. The sequence goes on along the minus strand of VZTI01003883.1, from coordinate 1,227,599 downwards.
GCAAAAATAGGTGAACAACGACTAATCAAGCATCAGAGACTGGAAAAGTATTTTTATGATGACTGGATTTCTCATTTGGAGCACAATGGCTCTCCTAAGTTCACTTCACTAGCTTCTAATTTGCCAGTTGCCAGATGGTAAGGGTTTTGTGATACTTAAATAATTCTTTTCCTTTTCTCATTGTTTCTGTAGCTTTTTCCACCACCTCCATTTTAAAAACAATTGAAAATCGGAAAAACCAATCTAAGTCTAAACGCCTGCCTTTGCCTCTCCACAAAACCAGATTCTTCTCTTTCATGGTAAAGATCTTCATTAATTTCACTTCAAGGAAAGAATTTAAAGGGAGGAATAGTATTACTCATTTGCCTGCTGTTCTTGGCAGGCAGTGACATGTACAGAGCAAAGCCACAGGTCCTGTTATTGAGAGCGCGTTAAAGGAAAAGAGAGAGAGAAACAAAGGCATTGCTGTTTCACAGAAAGAGAAATGAGTAATGGATATTTTGTGGGTCACATTAACCTGTATGGACACTTCTGAGTAATTCTTTGAATCCCGAGGTCTTCAGGAGGTCATTTGCTTCTTAAACATCCATTTACAGTAAACTTAGAAAACATAGCTCTGGATAAAGTGGATCTCAATTCTCTTCTACGTTCTGTTGAAAATTGTTTGCAATCATGTCAGGATCACTTGTCTAGTTTCAGGTTCAGTTGTGGGGCTTTATACCAATATCAGGCATTACAGATAAAAAATCATGTCTAAAGCTGTTTCATAAAGTGAAGAGAATGTTTTCAATCTTCAAGAAAACGTACCTTTGGGCAAAAGCTGAACTTGAGAATGTCCACTGTTTTCAGTGAAGCTGTGACAATTCCTACCAGTAATCCTTTACATTTAATTCCCAATTTTGTTTTGATGCTCCTTGCTGAACTCAAGACAGACTGCAGAGAGAAACATGGTGAGTGTGTTAGCACAGCACCTAGCACAATAGAATCCCAGTCTCAGTTTGGGCTTTCAAGCACTACCAAAATATGCACAAGAATAATTAACAAAAAGTAATCAAAAATCTCGTCAGGGGCCTTCTGACTAGACCTGAATACCATGGCTGTCTAGGTGAGAGAGTGACAGCCTACAGACCGTATCTGACCTATGGGATGAATCTGTCCCAGTCCCAAAGGACTTTGCACCATATATTTGCTAATATAATAGCCTGGGAACTGTGATAGTGCAAGAAAAGAAAAGGGCAAGGATATGCAGCCAAACCTGCCTGTGACTGTAAAGCTGATCCTTGATATATTACAGGGTTTAGAAACCCTCCAAAAGTGGCCAGAGACCAAACATTGTGTACCAGGTAATCCTAATTCTGGTTCACAATGCCTTCACTTGTACCTTAAGTAAATCACTTAATAGCCAGACTTCAGCTTTGCACACCAAAATTGCTTATTGACAAAACATTTAGGAGAGAGCTGGAAGGGAGATGTGAAGGTCAGTCAGCATTCATTTGCTGCTGAAGCTGAGCAATCTCCAAGCAATCCATGACTGCAGTGAATGAATCTCCAGTCCCTCTGAAGGTTTGTGGTTGATTCAGGGGGGTCGGAAATCTGTGTGCAAAATTGATAGCAACTACAAACCAGCCTTTCTCGAGAATTCAGCCCTAGACATGCTGAGACGGGTGAGGGAGTTTAGGAAGGGTTGTGTGGCTATGAATACAATATAAGAAGGACTAATACTGCTATGAGCCACACCATTAGAGTCTGAAATCAAAAGTTTCCAAGAACCTGTGACATGTGAGAATGTAAGAACAATCACACTGAGCCAGCTGACAGCTTCCTTTAGCCCAGTGCATTGTTTTCAACATAAGGTAGAGAATATATGAAACAAGGTGTGTGTATAGAGCAATTCTTCCCCAGGGCCAGCCTCCTACTCTCTAGCAATCAACAGTTTATCGCTGAGAGATCACACCAGAACTATTGTGTTTAACAGGCACAAACGGACCAACCCTCCATTAATTATCCTAATCCCATTTTTAACCTACCTTGACTTCTGACCTACACACCATCTCATAGCACCAAGTTTCTAAATGGAACTAGGAGTTGCACAAAGATGTGCTTCTGTGTTATCAGCTGCAAACACAAAACTGGTCAGTGCCATGTAGCTAGTGGCCAGAGCAATGCTCATTTCAGCACAAAGTACTAGACTTCATTAACATCCTGGGTAATTATGACACCTTAGAGTGCTTTTAAATAATAATGATTCAACACAGCCTTGAAAGAAAAAAAAAAGGTATTTTCAAGAGCAGGCAATGTTGGGTACCATCCAAAATGCCTCCTCAAGCAATGCTCCCTACCCACTGTCTAGACCAACAATATTCAGATAAGAATCTGAATCCTGATCACTGCACTGGAATCTTAGGCATGTAGATCATCGCACATCCCTAGCCACTCTCTCCCTGCTACATGCCACTGCTCTGAGAGCAATAGGACAGCCTGCTGCAAAAAGTTATATTAAAACCCTGTAACAGATGGAGGGGAAAAAGCCTCCTTTGCCTTCTGTGCACAATTGCCTGAATCTCTCCCCACCAGAACTGTTATGTCTCAAAGACAGAAGCCAAAAGATGGCTGCACAAGCTGTGTTCACTTCTGTGTCTGCCTGCAGCAACCCAGTGGATAAACAACAGCCATTTCAGCTGAAGAATTAGGAAAACCATCTAAGTGAATTGCTCATTGGTGGCATTTCCAGGGGAGTGCAAAGCACAGGATGAAACAAAGAGAAGCAGAACCTTCTGCAAACAGAGATTTCAGCATCTGCATAGCTCACAGGAGTATTTCACATTCAGCATCTGTCTTTGAAGGTGAAACTTTCTATACTGGTCACTGAGGGAACAATTACATGCAAATAAATTGACACCATTCACTCAACGGGGTCTGAAACATATGGGGACAAGTCAGTGGACTTTTTTCTTCCAGAAATAAGCTACTTCTATCATGGAAATAATCTTAGTGTTTGCTGACACTGTAATTAAGAATTAAAGCTGCAGAAAAATGTGAGGTTTGCTAAAACACAATAGATATCTTTTATCCATACAATATATGGCATCAAAATATGCAGTGTTCTGGGGAGGATAATTAATCAGTGTTCTCTTGCTGAAGTTCTTTTAATTGTCTATGATGGTCTGTGTTGGGGGGGCTATTGAGTTTTAACAGGGAACAAGATCAGGCACCATGGGGAATACTCACATGAATAAAGATTGCATGATCAAGATTTTTGATCTGGGAATTGCTATTCTGTAATCATCCTTAAAGCACCAGGAGTGCCTCTGGCACTGTATATATAATCATAAACTATTAACAATAAATCATGTAATTAAATCTTCACTTCGAACATTCTTTTCATAATTCTTGCTTCAGATTTAAGTTCCCACATCAGACATGTTAGGTCCTCATAATATTATTAAAGCTCCTACACTTCAGCTTTTAAAATTCCCCTAGGGATCTATTGTCTCTTTGTTTAATGTGTTTATGAGCCAAAGGCCCCATGAAATACAATAGGGAAACTCCCAGACCTTTAAAAACTTTGCCAGAGACATTTCTTAGGAAACAGGACCATTTTTGTCATTCCATCATGTAACTATTGGAAAGTCTATTGATCACAGAAGTTCTAGGAGAAAAACAAAAAAAAAAATATTCCACTTTCATGGATCATCGGGTCGTTAACGCCACAAAACTACACAAGGCAGAACTGCTGCACTCAGACAGTTTTCCCTCCTCCATTGCATCTGGTCATTCACACAATCCCATATTAAGAATATTTTCTATTATGATTGCTCTTTGTGCCTCCTTGCCTTTGTAGATGCCGTCTGTAAGGGTAAGACCAAGCCCACTTGTATTTCCTTGGTCTGGAAGGTAAGGAGATGGGCAGATGCTTATGTTTCTCTGAATCCACACTGTACATTGGGACATTTGGTCTGAGACAGGATACGCTGCCAAAACCAGTAGAAATTTTGATGATCAAACACTGACTTTTAAAAGTGAATGTCCATCTACCTCCAACAGGACTGAAACATGGAGAGAGATCTACAGAGAGCAGAGGAGAAGGATGAAGACACTATCAGTGTGCTGAAAAAGCTGATGTTTACCAGAGACATATTTCATGGGCTGAACTCCTGTTGAAATTTTTTGACACTGTAATCCAGCGTGTGTTCTGGTTTATTTTAGAGGGGTTATCTTACTGAGCTGCCAGATTCTCCTCAATTGCTTGCCTCATTTCTCTAAAAGGTAAAACTCATTCAGAATTTATTTAAGTCACTTTGGTGAAGCTACAAAGGACAAGCTGGGGTGCTGTGATTTATCAATCACAATTCAAAGAAGGCACAAAGCTGAGTGGGGAGTTCACACTTGTGTAAAAATACACCCAAGCGACATGCAGGGTTCCTGTGTAACAGCCTAAGTCTACAATGAAAAATGCCTGGCAACACCATGCCCGTGAAGATGGTTCATCTGTAGTTGAGTTGACAGCTTCTCAACATAAAAGAGCTTAGAATGAGGTTAGTGTGAGCCATGGGTGAAATGGAAATTCCTTTCGCCTTGACTAATGCATTTTAAGTGACTCCCACTTAGGGTCAGAAAATTACAAGTTCTATTTTGTTGAACAGTTAAAAAACCAAACATAATCTGCATTAGGCTGGAAAGTTCTACATTCCAGTGAACATGAGGGATGGTGAACATAGCCTGTGGGCCAAACACAGCCCACGCAGAGCTTCGCACTGTTGCAGCTTTCATCTTCAGCACCCTGAGGTACAGCCCACAGACACTACAGGATCTCAACACGCAGTGCTCCATCTTGCTCCAACCTAATGCATTCTACATGCCAGGACCTGCACCTCCCATGAGCTGCACTGTCACACCACAACTGAAGAGGCTGACAGCTCACTGTGCAAGCATTCAGGAGGTGGGGGGCTTCATTTGGACTTCAAGAGGGTGAGACCGAGGTGCAAGTTCTGTGACCAGCACAGTCCTCACAGGGCTGCTTCTTATTCAAGAGTTACTAAAGGACAGTGAACATATTCACCCATCAGTTTGCTGATTCCTCATAAACTACATTCTCATGTAATGGATGTCCCATGCTAATATTTACAAGTCACTAAAAAATACAAACCAAGTGTGTTTTGCTCCTGCATGTCCTATCTCTTCAAATTCATATAGAAATCTAGTATATGCTTGATTGTGAAGATATCTGAAGGAATAAGGTCATGCAAAAATTCACATAAACAAGGGAATTTTCATTGTAGATAATTTGTATCTAATGACCCAGTGTTAAATAAGGAGGAGCGTCAGAAAAATCAAGCTTGGATAAATGAAGTTGCAGCTATATCGCTGTAATACCTTTACAGGAGTTCATGGTATAAATGTAATGAAGAGATCTGGTATCATAACCTACTTTCCCAGATTGCTGGTGGAAAGCTGTTGCTATAATTAATACAGAAATGGTGTCTTACTAACAAAAAATGTTTCAGACAAGTTCTCCATACACCTGTGAAATGGCAACAAACAGGGTTTGCACGCCAAGAGTTTCAATCGAGTCAGCTGACTGCCTCCAAAGCTACCAGTACAAAAACCCTTCTAGAAGGAGCAGTTGCGTTCATGACATACAAGTTATTTAGCTGTGGTAACAGAATAAGAAAGGACTCGAATAAATTTGTAATTTCTCATTACCAAATCTTGGACCAAATCTGAGGATCACATTTTGTTTCTTAGCCTAGTATTCTATTCTGTCTTTTGAGTTACCTTTTGTTGAGCTGAGCTTTATAGCAGTCTGATCAACCATCAGCTCTCTCTCTAGAGAAAGAGATTAGAGATTGAGTTATCCAGGATTGACCCTTTTTTGTTTTTTGGGTTTTTTTTTTCCTTAAGTCTTACACTCAAAAATCTATTTTCATCTTTTTAGTATTAAACCCACATGGAAACTGAAACTTATACTCTACTGACATTAATCACTTTTGTTTGCTTTATGTATTGAAGGAAACTAAATTTTATCCTGTAGGTTCAGTTAAATTCCTCCTCCAATGCCTTCAGTATTGGAGGATCCAGCGTTCTCCATGTTAGCAGTTAACAGTGGAAACAATGACCCATGTACTCACGGCCCAGGCTGCATTCCTGGCTCTAGGGTTTAAGAGACCCTTTACAGAGGACAGGGGTGTACCCTGTTTGCAGTTCTGCCATGGGCTCAGCATGCAACCTTGGACAAAATGTTTAATTGTAATATCCTGCTTTCTTTTCTTCAGATGAAAGAAATTAGACAGTAATTTATAGTCTCCTTTTAAAATGCTCTCAGATTTATGAATGAAGCAATCCTCCTTCCCTTGCTACTGCATTCCTGTGATGGCTTTCTGTTGGAAACAAAGGATGTCGGGTTAGAAGGGTGACTAATAAGCAACCTAAAAACAAAAGGAGTCTAGTACTAGGACAGCATGACCTGCAGTACAGACACACACCAAGGATTAGCAGTTACCCTACACAACTCCCTCGACCATCAGAACAGTAAAAAAAGGAAAAAAGAAAAAAAAAAGATAAGATAAACGCTCTTGTCCCCAGCTTACGGCTCAAAGTACAAAAAATACTAAGTTCATTCCTAACTTACAGAGTATTTATTTGAAGGAAACTCTGGGAAGGAATCCTATGAAAATTAACCCTTGCTTCTCTGGATGCTATTACTACATGAAGAACTTCCATAATTCTCTAAAAATTCCCAGTCCTTAGAAGCAGAAACTGCCCTGATTGGTTTCTCACGTAACCTCCAGCCCATAAACGCCAGAGCCAGGCTGGAGGGAACAGTTATGCAACAGAGCCCATGAAAGAGAAAAAACTGCTTGAGGCCAATTGGCTGCTTACATCATATATTTTCATGCTCTGTTTACAACCTCTCTGTATAGGCATCTCATGTTCTGCTGTATAAGTTGTGGGTGAATATCTCTTGATAAAGTAAGAAAAAAACAACCAAGTTTTTGAATGTTCACCTCAAATTTCAACTCAACAGTCTTTTAAGTGTCACATGTTTAATGAAGGGTTTGTTTCATTAATAGGCTGAGTATGATGAGGAGTACCTTCCATATAACTCCTGGGAGTTATTCTTTGAGACCACAGATCACACCTCATTCAGTTCTTCTTGACTCTTTTGTATATATTCCTCCTTGATCAAGAACCAGCAGATCTCTGTTGCAAGTGTGATGATGGGACTGTTTCTCTGTGTGACTTCTTTCTGTGCAGCTGAGCCAGTGAAAGAACAGTTCTCCCCTGCTTTTCAGAGCTGTGTATCAAGGCTGGCACCAGAGTGAGATGGAGAAATGTCTGTTGAGGAAGCTTCATCCCAGCTGTGTCAGAGCCCTTCACAAGAATGAAACCTTTTGCCCTGTTTGTAGGACAACAGTACTAAAAGAAAATCCAGAGGAAAACAAACGTAATGGAAATTTAATGTGAACTTTATATTCAGCACCTGAAACACCACATATAAAATATTTCTCCTTAACTCATGAGACTGCACATTAGAGAGGGGAAAAAAAAATCACTGCATGGACATCACAGTGCCTCAAGAAAGCAAAAACAGCACCAACATCTGGCTTTAGGATTGAGTACAGAGGATAGAGATCTTGTTTTACCCACAGGATGTTGCAAACCTGGAAGCTGCAAGCAAACAGCGTCGCCGGGTTTAGGTTGGTTTTCAGGGAATGAATCCAGGGCAAGTAAGATCTAAAGGCTTAACATTTAAACATGAAAATAGTCTCCATTATATTAGAAAATCTCCACTGAGATTAGAGCCTGTGCTTTATGGACAGGGCCACATTAATTCAGAAACAATCCTGAATATTCGAATTACACCCACAGGCAGCAATAACGATCCGAAGGTTTGGTAGAAGAAAGTTGTTAAGAATTGTGTTCAGTTTAACTATAGAGTATCCTCCTGGGTTGCAGTGGAGCTTTGGATCTCTTGCCTTTTATAAGCAGCACGTCAGTCAACAAGAATTTAGCTTGGAGGAATGCATTACAAATGTAGAACAAATCAAATTAGTTCTCAGATGTTATCTGTTGATATCTCCTTTCTTCCTCAGACTTTTAACCACTGGAACACAACATCTGGGCAGTTGGGGGAGGCAACCGTTTTACTAAAACATACTAAATATAGGTGCTATAGAACAAATTACAACATGCTGCATTGCCACACCACCTACAGCACAGGATGAACCAGGAACAGCTACCTGCTGTGAAAATGGTAATTCAGTCTAGCTAATGTGTCACCTTTACAGCATAAAAAGCCAACTTAATCATTGCAATTATGTGCTAAGGATGAGTGACAAAGTCATCTCTTGCAGCAGTTATTTAAAGAAATCATGATTTGGAGCACCATTTACTTGTTTCAAATTTTCCCTGCCACTGAAATTTGAAGGCTCCTGAAGAATTCAATAATGCATTCCATGATGACAACCACAGGCTTTATACTTAATATTCTACATACTTTAACATAATAAATTTAGAGTAGCATTCTTTCTTCTTTTTAAATGTAAATAGTTTGCTTACCTGAAAGTTCTTTGTGATGTCCACAGAACAGACTGGGGAAGGAATTACGCGAGTTGCTTGGTCAAAGTTTTACACAGCATTTCACCCTGATCAGCATTTAGTGACAAGCTCCAGTGACACGCATACTTGATGCCATGATGCGCATCAGACTGGAGGTTTTACTGCCCAGCACTCTAGTGGATTCAAGAAGAGCAAATGAAAATTTACTGTAGCAGAAGTGCCACAACTGTGAGTTCTGTTAGGTAGCAATTAGACTACGAATCACACAATAAACTGTGCTGTTGATAGCAGAGGCTTTTTCCCTTATCCACAAAGATGATAACTTTTCTGTGCTACAGCTGAGTGCTGTGAGAAAGGAACACGAGCAAGTCACCTGCAGCACTAAGGTTTCCTTTAGAGGCTAAAATTGATCCACTATTGCAACAGAGTTTAGGAAATTCAGGCTTTGACTTGTCTAACAGTTTAATGCCCCTGGTGAAGATTCCTTGCTCAAATCACCCAGAAACAGGCTAGAGCACTACATCATCTAGTGCAGAGAGCAACTGTGTAATTACATGGGCTTTGGGTGACATGAACCAACAGACTGTGACACAAGAGCATACCAGCACAGGTGCATAAAACATAAGTCTTTATCAGAAAGTTAATTAAACATCTGGTTCCAAAAATCTACAGCAATTTTTATCATTAAAACCAAAGAGAAAGTCACAAAATGTGCCTACATTTGAATATCCTGATGCCTTCCATGTGCACCTTGAGGAGGCAAATCTCCACGTTTATCATGTGCCACCCAGAGGAAAACTTTGCTAAAACCCCTCTTTGTGATCAGTCATTACTCAACTCTTCCTAAAGTTTGTGCAGTGCTTTCTGCAACAGTCTGTCCACCCAGCCAGCCAGTGAGCACGCCTGCCTCATCCCCTGCTGGTGCAGGCAGTCACATCATAAACTGATCAAATGCCATTGTACAACTCAATAGGCTTTTTGGACTAAGTTTCCAAAATTTGGGAGTGGGCCCTTCTTCCATTCAAACTAATTTGGGCAACAATGAAAAAATTCACTCATGAACAGGGTTTCTGACTACATCTTTTTCCGTCAGTGGTTCTTGTTTTCCGCTCCAACCCACATCATCTATTCTCTTCCTTCCACCCATTCTTCCCCCCAAAAAAGGCTGGCTTGGACACTGTGGTTCAATTTTCTGTAGAACTTTCTATTTTTCTTTCCCATTCTTTTTGTTTAGCATATGAAAGGAGCTTCCTGTTTAGAAACATGGGAGTCCTACACCCTCAGTAATGATGTATTCAGCCCATCAATGATCTTGGCATGAATGCCTTAAACCTTAATATGCCTGATGGGATTTTCTGTACATGTCATCATCAGTTCAAAAAACAATGCGCAGCATTTGTCATCTTGCACTCAATCAGCTCCCTTCCCGGTACTATGGTTCTAGTAAGAAAAATCTAGTAAGAAGGCTTAGAAGTTTCCTTCTCTTAAATAGTTGAAATTATAGATTTCCAATGAAATCTGTGCTACAGAACAGAAACAGAAGCACCAAGAGGAAACAGTGCTGTTGCAGAACTTCCAACATGATCAATACCGTCTTGTTTTTCCAACTTTAAATCCCTGTAGCAGCCTGCCAATGCTCACACTGCTCAAGGCTTACTATAACTGTATTATCCAAATCCTGGGCTTGTCCTGTGCTAGGGAATAGCAATGAAACACATAATGTAATCCCTGTTCAGCTTCATAAAAAACCAAACAAAACACATCCCCCCCAAACCCTACATGGCCTACGACAAAATTCTATCTTGTTCAAATATATAGGATGGATTCAAAATCTATTTATACAGGTTCAAAACAATGCAGCAGCAGCATGCTGACTTGAAATAAACTGAAATATTTGTCTCTTTGGCAGTTTAATGTACAGAAACACCAAAGTGCAGGCTGTTCCCCTCTGCTGAATTTTAACTGCAGTGAAGTTCTCCAGTGAAGATAGTGGACAGCACTTGAATCAGTGGGTGCAGCAGAAGCCTTGTGAACCAACACAACAAGGGCTGTTCTTCTCCAAGCAGGGCTCAGCAGCGCAGTGGTCAACCACAATTTATTCTATATGGTGCAATTCTTCAGCTAATTCTGCTCTCAGAAAAGTTGCCAGTCTGGAGCTTGTGCATCTTAACCTCTGACAAAGCAAGGCACACACACTGCTTCACTTTAACTCCTGTGGGGACTTGCTCTGTGCCTCCATAAACATCAAAACATATTTTGATTTTTACTTATGGGTGAGCAGCAGAGTTAATTTACCACTGTTGGCAAGTGCCATCCTAATTAAAAACAAATGACTAATTGTACAAGTACAGGGCCTGTTGACACAGGCTACACACATCAGTCAAAGCCAACCAAGCTTGAATTGGAGGAAAAGCAGCACCATCTAGTGCCCTACGGTAGTCAGAGATCCAAAAATCAATTTCACAAGCCCAGACAGAAGTTTCAGGCTTTTCAACTCACAAAAGCAGTAGTACACCAGAGGTTTAACTCTATCAGCACTTCTGATAAAGGGAATTACATAATAAAATTCTTGTTAAAAAAGTGCTGCTGAGGGTGAGATGTTAAAAGACAAACTGAGAAATTATTCTGCCACCTATAAAAAAGATGCAGTCCAAAGGCTAAAACTTACCAGAAGGCTACTACTGTCTATAAAAAGCTACTAGAAATAGAAGGCCAAGCTTCAAGAAGTTCAATGATATTAAAAGTTCTAGCAGACTCAAAACATAAGACAATATGAAAAGGGATTTGAGAAACCTTGAGAAAATATATGAGGAAAATTAATATAAGATCTTCAAACTCATTAGGAACAGAAATGGTGAGTACAGCAAACATGATTAAAAAGTAGAAAGAACAGTAAGAAAGAGAGCAGACTGCAAAAAACTCTTCAAATGTTTTGGGGTCTGGGGTTTGGTTTGTTTGGGATTTTGTTTTGGATTTTGGTGGGGGGTGTTGTTTGGCTTTTTAGGAGTTCATTTAGGGTGTGTTTTTTGTTGTTGTTTGTTTGTTTTGTTGGGGGTTTAGTTTGTTTGGGAGGGGGTGTTTGTTTTTTGTTGTTGTTTTTAAATCCACGTTCATCATGGAGAGGCTTAGACTGGCTCCCACGCCAGACAGCTCATTTCAAACCAGAGGATCAAGGATGCTACTGGACATTTCAGTGACACAAAACAGTAACAGATCTTTATAATTACACAGTAAATACCCAAGAAATCAATTAGACAATAATTGAGCTACCAACCACCAAAATCTCTCACTTAAAACTTCAAAAGAAGCAGGTGACAAATGAGACAACTTTTAATAGAGCTTTCCAGGGATTTACGCAGGTGAGCTATGTCAGGTCGGGTGCTGATATCCTGTAATATAAAAATACTGTACATACAGATAAATGTGTTATGCTGGCAAATATGGCTCAAGTAAAGGGTATGTGGGACTCACATTCATTATCATTCTCAGAGTCTACAAGTGTTATTAACAGATATGAATTCTAAAACTTATCAAGGTAGAACTTCCAGATTTGCCAGCATTTTGAGCATCATGCCAGTCCTCCCATACAAAAATCCAAGTAGAAAAAGGAATGGAGAAAAAAAAAATGATTGCAGACCTTGTATTCCTCACCACTGTCTCAAGCTATGGACTAAGTTACGAAGATTTGTAACTGCAGGAGAAAGTGCCAGAGCAAGTTGCTTTTGCTAACCCTACAGAGAACCTAGATAATTGAGTTTATTAAGTCAAAAGCCAAGCTTTGCAGGAAGTGTAGACCTACGTGACTCTACAACATAATTATAGCAGAAGTGTCTTCTTTCACACAAGAAGGAAAGTAAATTACAAACAAGGTGGGTCTGAGAAAGTATGTATTAAAAAAGAGCTTTGTTCAGGTTCTAGTGCACCTTCCCTGCAGACAACTTGCGAGCATCTTAAAGCATCCAGAAGAATTTAATGTATTCGAGGACTGAAACATGCCGTGAACAGTGGGAAATGAATGCAGCAAGCAACTCGACAGCATGTGAGCAACAACCTCAGTCTCTACTCACGGCCTTTCAAACCATAACTCTGTTAACAAAGCCACAATGAAAATATCTGAAAACACTGCAAAGAAGTCCATCTTCTTTACCTTAAGTGGAAGATTCATATAAACACCATTTCCCTACAATGAGGATATGCATCACAAATTTGAACACTGAGCCATAATTTACAGCACCACTGATTGATGTAGTGTTGTCCTCAAAACCAGTCATCTGCAAGACTTGGGTATTAGTAAGAAGTTAAAACAACACACTAAAGATACCTGACAGCGAGGCTGGTGCTATAACTTAATAAAGCACTAGCTCTACAGAAGAACATATACCCTCAACACAAGAAACATGACAAGTCAGGTCTCAAAGATAAACCAAAGTTTATTTAAAACAACAAAAATAAGGCAGTGCTACTGCCAAGATAGAAAAAAAATAAGGATTCCTTTATTGAATATGACAAGACAGCCAATTTACAGCAGTTTACATTAATTCTGAGATCAGGTTGGGTTTTACACTGCTTCAATTGACTATATGTACGTTCTGCAAGACAAACTGGTTCCCCTTCCCTCCCCTTTCCAAAGGAACTGACAAAAATATCCTATAAAAAACATATACAGAATTTTGAGACATGATTGAAACATGAACCACTGTCCAAAAGTCTGGAACTTTCCAAGAAGGTTAGGTCCTTTGTTGCTTCAACCAACCCTCAACGGGGGAGCTACAAGCACAACACCATCCCCTCTGACAAAGAGCATCGGAATATTCCTTTTGGTAGACTGTGAAGAAGGAAAGAAAAGTTTACATTTACAAAACATTCATTTCAACCATAAAAACACACCTGAAACAACTCCAACAAAGATGCAATATTCTGGCATGCTGAAGAGATCAGTACAACTAACACCAAGTCTCTAGGTAGCCTGTGTACTTTCGTAACAGTTTGTCCAAAATCTCTGTTAGAGCTTGGTTCAAAAACCAGTCAGCAATAAACCACTTTAACAACATAACACAGTGTAGTTTTAAAAAAAAATCTGTGATGATAAATAAACTACTTTTTTAGTCCTTACTTTATAAATTTCTTCATAGGTTTCTTCATCAATTTCTATTGTAGTCACAGTTTCTTCCACATCACCCAAAATCATATTTAAGTGCTGATCATATGCCTGTAGGAATTAAGCTAGTTTATTACGTTTTCCAAAATACAAACATGAGCTTATTAAAATGAGAATTTTAGCAAGATTTTCAGACATAAATAGTTTAGTCTGATTTTGACCAAAGCAAAGTAGTATCAGTTCTAGTTATAACTCAACACAAACATAAACAAATGAGAACTCTGCAGCAGGAAAAAAGGCACGACATTTAGATTTACTGAAGCACTCTTGCAGGAAATAGCTCTGAAGCATTCTGTAAGAGCACTTACAAGACCTCCGAGACAGACACGCTTTGTTAACATTAAACCAGCTACAGACTCTCTGCTGCCAGTCCGGCCTCCTGGAATTGATTGCCTGGGGCCAACTTAAAGGATATGAAAGCTGCTTCTCATACAGTGCTACAAAACCTCAAGCATATTCCAAAAACCTTACAAAAGCATGTTGCAAACTACATGTGTTCCTCATGGATCTCTCATTACCTCTGTGTTTCCAAAGGAGCTGAGGCCCAGTTAACACATGGTGCAACTGGTTCTCTTTTCCAGCAGAGCACAGCACTCAGGGAGGATGACTGACTTAACAGAAAGCAAAAATCTGAGAACCCAGATGAGTATATATCCCATCACACCTTCCAGGGTGTGCCTTAAGGGATTCTTGTTTGATAATGATGACCCCAGTCTTGAAGAGGCCTCAGGGTACATCACAAGAAGAGGCCTGCAGCATTATTGCTTATTTCACAGATATAGAAATGGAAGCCAAAAAGCAGTGAAATGAATTGCTTGATATCATTCAGGAGACAAGAAAAACAAAATACATCTCCTGACTTTCTAGGGAAGCAGTTAATAGCAGACAAAGCACTGAACAAATTAGACTTTTCCACCAATCACATTACACTTCTGGTAACTAAGACAATTCTTAACCTACTTTCTCTAACCACTTCTGCACTTTCAACCAGGAAATGCAATTACGCATGTTTTAAAACTAATTTTTTCAACAACAGTGGAATGTTACAGGTAAACTTGCTTAACAGACCATTGTACATAAAGAAAGGCTTAGTGCTTAGCTGAATGAGCGTGGCAACATTCTGAAAGTTTTACTTACATGTAATCTGCCTCTAAGTTCTCTGTCATTTCTCATTTTGACATAGATTCGCTCATCTAGACTGAGTCTGATGAGATCGAGTGGCTCCTCTACAGTATTTGTTGTTTGTTGCTAAAAATTAAAACAAAAGCATTATTTGTACAGAAGAAGCCTGTGAACTTTTCCATTCCTCAGTGTTTGTGAGACACAGAAAACAAAGGAGTGAGAACACAGACGTAAATACTTTAAATCATGCCTTCACATCCCGGTGAACCTGAGTGCAGCTGACTTACCACTCTACTGATATTCACCAGCCGGAGCAGTATGAGTCAAAAGATTTCAGTTTACTCTTGCAGCAAATCATTCATCACATACAGGGGGATTGGAACTACATGATCTTTAAGATCTCTTCTAACACAAGCCATTCTATGACTCTGAACTGTTTTTCTTACCTTCTTTTTCAGCAGCCACAGTTTACACTGCAGCACAGAGCCCACACTGAGTGAACCGGCACCACACCTGTGCCATGGCACGGTGCAGGCTGGAGCAGCCGAACCCACGCTGACACCGGTGCCAGCACAGGGAGTTACCCGGGCACACACTGCCCCCACACACTCACCGCTCCCGAGCCCTTGCTGGGCCACACAGCAGCTAGGCCGGGCCCCGAGGCTGGCGTGAAACCCCAGCACACACTGGCCTGAGGCCCCTTTCTGTGAGAAAGGCGCACTTTGAGGATCGCAGCTAAAAAAAGGGTGAAGACCTCCGTGCATATCCCACATCTTCCCTATCTCATATATATCCCATATCTCCGTTCTAGCTACCTCCTTCCTTCGGAGCCAAGGGCATTACCCTAGGCAGCTCTGCCCCCTTTCCCTTCTCCGGCAGTGCCCGGGGCCAGCGGGCCCGCAGCGAGCCCCGCCTGCGCCACAAGCTCCGAGGCCGAGCGGGGATTTAATCTCGCACGGAAAGCGCTCCCCGGGGGCTGCACCTCACGGGGGCCCGGGCGTGCCCGGCCCAGCCGCGCAGCCCAGAGCCACCGCCTCCCGCGGCCGCTGAAAGAGGCGAAAGCCGCTCACCTGGTCCACCTCATCCGCCATCTTTCAAACCGCCTCCCGCGCCCGCCCGCGAGACTTTATGGCCCGGCCCCTTCCCTTCCCTTCCTCCGCGCGGGGCCGGGCCGGGACCTGCCTGCGCCGGGATCAACATGGGCAGAAAGCGCAGAGCACCGCCCCGGCCCGCGGCCGGCAAAAAGAGGCGCTCCGGGGGGCTGCGGGAGGAAGATGAGGATGAGGAGGAGGGTGCGTGTGAGTGCGAGTGCGACAGGGAGGCCGTGGCGGGCCGGGCTCTGCGCCACCGCCGCGGCTCGGGCCGCTCCAGGCCGCGGGGGTCGGGGAGCAGCGGTGCCAGCGCGCCCTTGGGAAGGACGGCCACGCCGGGCTGGAGGGGGTGGTTATCGGCGGCGTTATCGGCTGTGTTATCAGCTGTGTTATCGGCGACGTTATCGGCGGTGGGATCAGTGCCCCAGATCCCGGGCGTTAAACCCGTGTGTGACGCGGGCCCCGCACGCTGCCCCAAGCGCCGACGAAGGCTGAGCGAGCCCGTGAGGGGTTCTTTTATCTCGGCCGCGCTCTCCAGAGCAGTTTCGCGTGGTAATAAGTTGTGAGTGGCGAGCACAATGCTCGGTTTTCCGCCGATCCCATCGGTAGGACTGTAGGAATCTTTACGTAATTCCTGTGAATTACGTACGTATTTTCCTCAAACAAGTCTCGCTGTTAAAGTCTTCCCTGTTTATAAACAATGACATGGTCAGCATTGCCAGTGCCCACATTCTTCTGTAGCTGCCTCTAATGAAGTTTGTGGAGGTGTTGTTTCACATGTTGATGAAACTCCATCTTCTAACATTAATCTTCATTTCTTTTGTCACATGCAGATGATTTTGAAAGGAAAAAACCCAGTATAAAGAAGAACTCAAAGGCTCCAGCTAAGAAAAAGGAAGAAGATTTTGATACTGAAGTTTCCAACTCAGCAAAAACTTCCAAACCTTCAAAACAAAAAGAGGCAAAATCACAAATAAAAGAAAGTAAAAGGAATGCTAGAAATAAAGATAATTGTATCAAAGAGGAAACATGCAGGTAAATTTATTTATCATTCAAGTCTATGGACCTTTTTCTTCATCTTACTTCTTTCTGTGGTTTGATTGTCAAATACTCAATCTGTTGGTACTGATGCACAGGTCATGCATCATTTATTTCCCTATTTTTAGTCTTTGATAAACAAGCACCTGCATTTCATGTTGATGATATGTTTTGATGATAACAGTGACTCACTGAAGTGCCCTCAGAAGGAAATGAAGTTGAAGACAGAATCTCCTGTTAAAAAAGAGATGGATGAAGACAATACTGATGATGATGGTGATGATGATGAAAGTGAAGATGAATGGGAGGATGTGGAAGGTAACAATTGCACATTTATTCATTTTATGTGGATGCTGAAAAGCTTTGGTAGAGAAATCTTTCAGCTTTTCTGCAGCGTTCTGTGAGAACTTTGCAGTTCTCACAGAGGCTGTGAAAAACACTGCTATGGGTTCTTGTAAACTAACTCGTTATCTTGCACCTGGGTTTGTTATGCAAGATTGTTATGGTTCTAGCTTTCTGATATTTTAGAATAAGTGTCTTAGAGCTTGACCAATCCCCTCAAGGGGTAGATGGCTGAGCACCCAATTGTCTTATGCCATTCAGCACACTCTTTGCAAATCCCTGTTATAAAAGATGAATGAATTAATTAATAAAGGTCAGAACTGCTTTCCCTTCTAAACTTAGTCGTGACATTCCTTCCCGACGTGTACTACAATTTTAAGCATTTTTTAAGAGCTTGTATATCACAATGATTCTTCAACAGCAGGTGACCAGCATCCCACAGTTACTTGAAATAAGTTAGCACACACAGTGTTAACAAAGATCCAGGAGCTGGTAGTTACTGGAGATGTTCTGTTTAAAGGTTGTTTGAACACTTGAGAAGGAAAATGTAGGTTCTTATCATCAGTTCTCCATGGGAATCTATTCCATGTTTACTTATAATTTAGTAATATTTTATTTTTCTAGAACTCCAGGAACCTGCTATAGATAAGTTAGAAGAAGCTGCTGTTCTTCCATCAGTGGGGCTGCCAAGCAATCCCGTCGAGATTGAGATTGAAACCCCAGAGCAGGTGAAGAAAAGAGAGAGGAGGTAAGAACAAGGAGTTGGTGGAGGGCTGAAAAAGGGTGAAGTTAAAAATACCCTAAGTCTTGACTGTCATTGTTTTGCTGTGTTCTGGGTGAAAATCCCCACTTGATGCAGACCATTGAGTTGGAATGTTGCAGGGCTGTGGGATGAAGAGCAGTGTACCTACTGACAATTCTACTAAAAATCTTCAGTGTAAGTTGGCAGGAACTGAGGAGGTTTTTCAGCTTCCTTGAAAATCAAGTGTGTAACTTCACTGTGTTTTACTCTCTCCATTTCCAGTGAAGGGACAGCAGTAGATCTCTGCAAGGAGAGCTGTGGGTGAATGGCATTGTGTTACTGCAAAATCTTAATAGCCTGTTCACATAGCTAGTCACTAAACCTTTCCTTAAGTGTGCACAGAAGATTCTCTGGGATGGATTCTGTTCGTTCTGTTCTGAACTGACCCGGTTCAGGAATCTAGAAAGGCGGGTCCACAGAAATCCCACAACATCCATTTCTTTTGTAATCTTCTGCAGAGAAAAAAGAAAAGCCGAGTTTGAGATGTACCTTCGGAGAATGATGAAACGTTTCAGCAAGGAGGTTCGTGAGGACACACATAAGGTATTTGTCACAGGGAACCATGGCAGAGAAGAAATTGAGCATAAAGATGTCTGAACTGATTTGTAATCAAAAGGAGATAATTTTTATCAAATAACATGGGGCCATGGCTAGAAGTGAAAAAATAAAGAGGCTGTAGGCTTGACAGTTGCTTGTTAAGATTCCTCCTAAACTGTGAGTTAGAAACACCAGTGCCTGTGTTAGTAAAAATCTAACTCAAAGACTTTGTGAGTAGGATGTATATTACTCTGTGGAGGGATATCTTCTCATTCTGTCAGGATTAAACTGCCAGTCATGTAGAGTAGGAGACATTTGCAAGGACTTCAGTGCTTTACTGTCTTCTGAAGACAGCACTGTGAATGCTTGGGAGGCTTCAGTGTTGCCTGTCTCAATTAAAAGGAGCAGGGAAGTATTCCTTGTCTTTACCGGGGACAGTAGTTCCAATAAGGAAAATCTCTTCTGAACTCATTTTTAAACTTTTCTCTCTCAGGTTCACCTCCTATGTTTATTAGCAAATGGTTTCTACAGGAACAGGATCTGCAGCCAGCCAGATCTCCTCGCCATCGGTCTCTCCATCGTCCCCACCCGCTTCACCCAAGTGCCCGCAGGCCAAGTGGGCCTCGTTTACCTTTCCAACTTGGTGAAATGGTAAAACTCTCTTCTGATCATGCTGTCACATAGAATGTAGAGCTAGGGTTCAGGGAGAGGGGTAACTGTAATTTAACAATTTTCTGTGTTTTTTTGGATTTTATATACAAGGGTGAGAGGGGTTGTCCTTTTTACAGAAGAAGAGGGTGAACTCTGAAGTTTAAGAATACAGTCACAAACACTGGACAGTAAGCAGCTGTCTTGTATTTCAGGTTTGTTGGAACCTTCACTATCAATGACGAGCTTTCCACTGAAAAAGGAGAGCCCCTTCAGTCAACACTGGAGAGGAGGTTTGCCATCTACGCTGCACAGGATGATGAGGAGCTGGTTCATGTAAGACTCTGGGAAGTGCAGGGTTGGTGAGTTTGGATGCTGTGTGTCAGGTCATACACAAAGTGGTGGGAGGGTGGATTTGAAGAAAGCAGATTGGTGACTTAAGTGATTCTGTAGCTTTTTATTTTCTTATATTTTTATCTGGAGAGCTGCTGTGATTAAATTACTCAATTTAAACTGTTTTGCAGATATTTTTAATTATTCTGCGAGCATTACAGCTGCTGTGTCGCCTCGTGCTGTCTTT
This sequence comes from Struthidea cinerea, assembly GCA_013397865.1. Taxonomy (NCBI): domain Eukaryota; kingdom Metazoa; phylum Chordata; class Aves; order Passeriformes; family Corcoracidae; genus Struthidea; species Struthidea cinerea. The sequence goes on along the minus strand of VZTI01003883.1, from coordinate 1,207,722 downwards.
TCAGCCTATTCCTCTGAAGGAGACAAGACCAAAGGTAGTTTTTGTTGTTTGTGTGGAATAAGGAATAGGTTACTGATTTAGTAGGGTTAAAAAAACTTTCTGGCTGCTACACCTTGCAGTGAATTGCTGCGGGAACCAGGGTTCTGTCTACATTGCAGAAAATGCACACCCTAAATTTTTAATTTTCTTCTTTAAAAAAGCCACTCATTTCTGTGTTTCAGCAAAGATTTCTTAATGTTTCAGTGGGTTTACATTTCTCTAAAACTTAGACAGCAACTCTTGCTGCATGAGTACACCTCTCTTCAGCCAGTTGCCTGAAGTTTTCAAGTCCCTAAGACAGGAATTTACTGTGCCTGCCAACCATTGGTCTGTATGAACCTTGGACTCATTTCAGTCTTTTTTTTTTTTTTTTTTTACCATATTCTTAGCTGTGGTGATAAAAGTGACCTGGCTTGTTTCTTTGCAGGGAAAGAGCTCATCCAAGAGGCTGTCTCACAGCAGCACCTCTGAGGGGCAGGAGAGTTCTGCCACAACACCCAAAGCTGGGGCAAAAAAATGTCCCTGCAAAAAAGCCAAGCAGGACGAGAAATCCTCAGAGAGCAAAGAAGACAAGAAGGAGCCAAAGAAACCCAAAACTGCCCAGACTGAAAGGACACACAAGTCAAAGCTGAATAAAGGCAGCCAGGAACAGAAGGAATCAAATAATGAGAGCAGTTTAGCAGAAAAGGATGTGCCAGTCAGGCCCAAGAATGACCGCCGGAGACGAGTGGCCTCCAAGGTGTGTTACAAGGAAGAGAGTGGAAGTGATGATGGCAGTGCTTCAGACTTTGAGGTTTCAGAGGAGGAGAGTGATCTCTCTGATGAGGATTTTGAAACTGCCCCTAAAAGGCGGAGGAGCTCACTGGCCCCCCGCAATTCAAAGGTGACAACTATAAAAAGCCCAAAAATCGAGACTTCAGAATCCAGGCTGTCAGAAAGTTCATGTGGAGTTGAGCCTAAGCCAGCAAAAAGTGCAACTCCAGCCTTGCCTCAAGCACAGAGGAAGAGAAGCAAAATAATTTCTAGTGATGAAGATGATGGACAGCAGGAGGTGAGGAAAGCAATGGGCACAGACCAGTGGCTGGAGGTTTTCCTTGAGCCTGAGGACAAATGGGTTTGTGTAGACTGTGTTCATGGCAATGTGGGCCAGCCCCAGCTGTGCTTCGCACATGCCACAAAGCCGCTGTTCTACGTTGTGGGATTTGACAATGACGGGAGTGTCAGGGATGTGACACAAAGATATGATCCAGTGTGGATGACCTCAACAAGGAAGAGCCGTGTGGACCCTGAGTGGTGGGAAGAGACACTGCAGCCGTATGAAAGTCCCTATGTGGAGAGAGACAAGAAGGAAGAAAACGAGGTAAATGGCAATAGGTTGTTCAGGACATGTAGTGCCAGGAGTCCAGTCCCTGGATTCTCATTCAGGCAAAAAGCATTAGAAATCTCTTTCCATGAGGAAGAAGGTTTGTATTTGAACTTGAAATGTTGAGATTGAACATGTTTTAAAGAGAATATAGAGTGGTAAATTTAAATAATAAATGATGGAGGTTGTTCAGAGAAATTTGCGTAGCAGAAGTACTGCATAGCTTGTGCTGGAAACTACTAGTGAGGTTTGTGTACAGTTTAGTATTACCCTTCTCAGAGAGAGTTTTTAAAACACATAGGTCAGGGTGCACTTCTCAGTACTTATTTGCAGCAAGAATGCTTTGGTCTCTTGGCTCATCTGATCAGTTTCTGGTGGTTTTTCTCTTTGGTCCATATTACTGTCATTCTTACTTTCTTACAAAGGGTAGTGCAAGAAAGTTATGAAATTTACTCTTTTCTGTATAATTCTTACAGTTTCAAGTGAAGCTTCAAGATCAACCTCTACCAACAGCAATTGGAGAGTACAAAAACCACCCTCTCTATGCACTGAAGAGGCACCTCTTGAAATACCAGGCCATCTATCCCGAATCAGCTGCTATCTTGGGCTACTGCAGAGGAGAGGCTGTCTACTCCAGGTGAGTTGTGCACCTGTTGTCATCTGCATCTTTGACCTTTGTAATAAATTGAAGAGCTAATTTGCATGATGGTATCAGCACTAACAGGTGAGGCATTTAGCTGCTCTGACAGCATTTGTGTATCACTAGGATACAGCTTTTTTATTATTCCTAATAATTTTTGTGGATCTATTATGGATCACTTGAAAACTCTTAGGGTTGTGTCTTTCTGGCCTTTTCAGGGACTGCGTACACACACTGCACTCCAGGGACACTTGGCTGAAGCAAGCTCGAGTAGTGAGGGTTGGAGAAATGCCTTACAAGGTAAGAGGGTCTGACTTCCTCCTGTGTAATCCAGCTGCCCTCTAAAGCTCAAGCCCAGTTCTGTTTTGGTTTTTGTCTTCTCTCCTGTCAGCAGATGTAGATTTCACACTTGCTTGCGTGGTTTGTGGTAGCTGTACTGTCCTCCTGCTGTGCCTACAGTTGCTACGAGCTACCCAAAGCCCAGCTTTGTCTTTTTCCCACCCCAAGGGTATTTGGTAGAACTGCTCCCTTTTCACCTTCTCCAAAGGCATCCCAGTGTTCTATATGCACTGCTGGATCTCTGCCTGTTGAATACAGGTGCCATGGGTTGGCATTTATAGGTAATGGATCTTGAAGCTAGGAAATGGCATTTCTACTCTCCCTGAGCCTTCTCCTTCGGTGTCCTAGGAAAACCTGAAACCACTGTCAGCTTGTTGTGATGTTCCAGGCCTGATTGTTGTATTTGCAGATGGTGAAGGGATTTTCCAACCGGGTGAGGAAGGCGCGCCTGGCAGAGCCGGCGATCCGGGACCAGGAGGACCTGGCGCTGTTTGGCCGCTGGCAGACAGAGGAGTATCAGCCTCCCATAGCAGTGGATGGAAAGGTAGCTGGGAAGGCAGAGGGCAGGTGCTAAAGGAAGTGGTTTGTGTGGAGCTCTGGGCTTTATTTTTCCAGAATTTGCATGTTTCAGAGGTGAGATCACTCAGAAACATCTGGATTCAGGAATAAGAGTTCAGAGGTAAATGTTCACAGGAGGAAGTAGTAAAAACTCTACCGAGGCCTTTCTTTCACTAGTATGGGTAGTGAGTGCAGACTGCTAAAGTTAAAATTTCGTTGATCTGATCTTCCTAGCCTGTGTTTGCCTTGCTAATTCTCTGCATTACAGTCTGAGTAACAAAGCTTGGGCAGAGGACATAGCTGGGAGATAACCATGCAGCTAAAATCTAGGCTTGTACCTTGTCATGTGAATATTAATTGAACACTGGAGTGGAATGTAGCAGGTCAGGAGGGGAGAGTCCCTGAGTTTCAGCAGGTATTTTCAGCTCTCTCCAGAAAGCAGGATGACCAACATCTCTCTTCAATTTTGCCGTAACAGGTTCCTCGGAATGAATATGGAAACGTCTATCTCTTCCTGCCATCCATGTTACCTGTTGGCTGCGTGCAGCTGAAACTTCCAAACCTGAACAGAGTGGCACGGAAGCTGAACATTGACTGTGTTCAAGCCATCACTGGATTTGATTTTCACGGCGGCTACTCACACCCAGTGTATGTGAAAGCTGCTTTGTTGCACCTGTCAGATGTTGATGTCCTGCAGAGGTTGTGTATCTTGTGTTAAGTGGAGCATGTGACCAGTTCCACACTTGATCCTTTGAGACAGACAGTTCTGTCAGTATTCAGTAGCTTTTGGGCTGGGTCAGCAGGCATTTGCTCCCTTTCTTTTTCCTTCTCATAGCTGACAGAGGATTGTGTTCTCCTTCCTAGTACTGATGGGTATGTGGTGTGTGAGGAGTATAAAGAGGTCCTCGTTGCTGCCTGGGAGAATGAACAAGCAGAAATAGAAAAGAAGGAGAAGGAGGTGAGAATTATTTTTGCAACTTCGTTATTGTTATATTTATGAAGTAAATTTCATTGAAACTGGGCAGTTGAACAGGGCGGGCTGTGTAAGCGACAAGCACGAGGCTTTTTTGAGGGCAGTTTAAAAATCATAAAGCTTTCCTTTTCCACAGGCATAAAGACATTGAAACTCACAGTAGTTAATTTTTCTCTTTCCAATAACAATCCCCCACAGAAGCGTGAGAAAAGAGCTCTAGGGAATTGGAAGCTGCTGACAAAAGGACTTCTCATCAGAGAGAGACTGAAGCAACGCTACTCCATCAAGGTATCCTGCATTTCTATTAGTAATTTCTTTTTATGCATGTTATTTTAACTGTAGAATAGAATTTCCAGAGTGTAGTTGCTCAGAAGTCTTCAGCTAGTCAAAAAAACTACACCAGAAGTTCAGTGTGGTCATGTTCTTCAAAGATTCGTTACTGTTTAACAAGGGATGAGTGTTTCTATTTTTATTACTATTTTCTGTTTTCACATACCCCCTTCCTAGGTTTATTCCTCCAAGCCAAGCATGTAGCTAACAGGATGAGAGTGGGGCACTTTTCCTTGTAAGTTAGATGTTTTAGTTGTTAAGGTTTTCCCCAAGGAGAAAGGTGAAAAGCCTGATCTTTTTAAAAACAGGTTGGTTTTATTCTTCCATTGTCAAAAATGTTTTGCTTGTGTTGAAAGAATGTTTGATATGCAGAAATAGAAGCAGTTCGAGTGAGAAGCCCAAACCAGAGCAACCAACTTCTCTAAGGTCATTTGGTGTCACTGGTGACCAAAGACAAGCCCTTTTAGAAAGAGGCAGTTAATCTTAGAGTGACTTTCTGATTTTCACACCTGTGTTTTCCAGACTGAGCCACCAGCACCTGAGACAGAGAAAGGAGGGGGATTCTCTTCTGATGAAGAAGGAGCGCCGAGCTCAGAGAGCGCAGTGGGGAACACGGCCATTTATTGGCCCCAAAATCGCCAGCTAGAGAAACAAGAAGAGAAAACAACCAAAAAGAGCAAGCGAGAAAAGAGAGGAGAAGCAGCTCAGTTGTTCCCGTTTGAGAAATTGTGATGACAAGTTTCTTTGCTGTTTTCAGATGCAGAAAAAACAGTCATGATAAAAGTATCCTTTGCCAGTTAGGGCCTTAGGTCTTCCTGTGCACTTGTGTTTCTGAGCTGTCAGGGACCAACCTAATCCAGTATCCAGTTTCCTTTGATATCACAGGTATCACTTAAATTCTTCCTTTTATCCTTGGACTTGGGAGAAGTAGACATGGAGCTGCACCTTCTGAGATCACTTTGCTTTGTTGGGGTTTTTGCTCTCTTTTGTATCACTCAGCACTAATAGTTGAGTTTCCTGAGGCACTCTGTCAGTAGCAGTCTCTTTTCCCATTTTTCTCATTTTCATTTTTCCCTGCTTGCTCAGAACTAAAGCATCCAGCTGCTTTTTACCTGTCTGCAGAGAGGTGGCCAAAGGAATGCTGATACCTACTCTGATCCATAGCTTACCCAAATCAGCGGTGAGGTAGAGTTCTGGCATTTGTGTTTCAAGGGGAAATACTTCCTCTAAGGTCTAAAAACGGCCCCCCAGTCAGATTATGGGAATTAATACTTTCTAAAGAATACTTGCATTTGTGATGTAAGTTTGGCTTTTCAGCCTACCATCTTCCTTTACTCTCAGAAATCTTGTGCTTTGGAAGGGAGAAGCCCTGTCCTTATTACAACTTAAGGTTCAATATGCCTTCTTAAGTAATGTGAATATATACATATTTGCTTCTGTTGCTTATCAAGGTCCTGTTCTGGAGCAAAACTTGTAAAACTGGCTAAATGCCACTGTTGGAACAGAAGTCACTAAAACCACAGAATTCTTGTTATCCAGTACCATAGCATTAAAAAACTGTTGAGAGGAATGTTAAATCTACATAAGCTTTTCCTGCTCTTTTATAGTAGAAATACTGATCTGTCTTTGGCAGTATTATGTATCTAAATTCCACTGACACAGTCTCTTCCAAAGTAGAGGGGAAAACAATTTAGTCATGGCTGGACATTATCACAGAGGAAAGACTGAATTGTAAGAAAATGGCTTTCATGTAATTATGTTCAGAAAAAAATCTATTTTTGTACTGTATTTGTAGATCAAAATAAAGTTTGAAAAAAAGAATACATTGTCTGTTTTCTGAATGCACAGGTACCACCCAGTCTCCTTAAACTACAAGAGGCTGTAGCAGTCAGGTTGAACCGTCGTGTTTTTCAAATAATCTTAGAGAGGCAAGGAAGTGACTGACTTCAGTGGTCAGCAATGGGGAGCAAACCCACGGCAGGCTGGCTGCAGCCTGGCATCACACAGACCCGAGAGCAGCTGTGCTGTTAGGGGGAACTCACTTCCCAAAACAGGGAAATATTTGCAGGACAAACAAAACCCAACAATAGAAAACTAGTTCTTGTGGAAGCTGCAAACTAACCCTCCACCTACCTGGACACTATTCCTGGATATAAAACACATAATACTTGAGTTTAATAAAAAAGCCTACAGACCAACCTTTTGAAAACTGTATTTTATTACATATACAAAAGCTCAGCACTTCTGTAGAAAATTGTCTCTTCATCTCCAATAAGTAATGCTGGTTAGTGTTCTGCATCACGGGTAAAACAGCAGCAGTTCAAACCCAGTTTCTCTCTGCCGTGGAGCACAATTCCTGACACAGCTTGGTGTCGGTGGGCAGCAGGAAGACTCTGCATTGTCACCCCCATGTGCCAGCTGCATGCACAAGGCCACCTCCTGTACCCACCCTTTCACTCACTGCTCCTGCTTTTACCAGCAGGATGGAGCCATGAGACCAAACTGACAACATCCAAATACCAAAAGAATGAAAGTAATTAGGACTAATAAAGTAATTACAAATTCTCAAAACATTTATGATTTCTAACTCAGATTTCTATTTCAATACCATTTCTAGCAAACGTTTGCTTCTATGTATGTTCAAGTCAAGTTCCTTTGGTACAAAGAACACTCTTCTGATGATCATAAATAGATTTCTTATTGAAAACATTATTTTTGTACTGAATTGTGTAGACTTACAAAAACCCCCAAAACACAGTAGCGTAGGAGGGGCCCGTCTGGAAGCCAGACTACAGCTTGGTGGAGAGACTTGAAGAGTGTCTCTAACCTCACCTACTGGTTACAGCAGAAGTATGTAAACATGAGCCATCACAACACTACAACGCATTCCTCTAACATGATACAAAGCTAACAGTTTAGGCTACTAAAATCTACGAAAACTAATCAGGCAAAAATGTTTCCATTACTTAATTTCATGGGGTATGTTCATGGTCCTTATTAAGAGAAATTAAAGAAAGGAACAGTATACACAGCAAAAAAACCTCAACTATTTTAAAGACTACACATTCAATTACAAAAGTCAATGTTGTTTCAAGGCAGTAGGTTTATATTTACAGGTGAATGACCTCTGAGTATCCCTTTAAGTGCAATTTGAAGTGAAATTTTTGAAACAGGTCTGCAATGATATAGTCCAGGCTATCATTTTGGACGCTTAGCCAAGAACAATTTCAGAGATTTTTAAATCCTGGGGGAAATCAATGTTCCGTGATAAATCTGCCCAACCTCAGAGCACTGCTAATGTGGCCACTCATTACATCACTTTGAAAATCCTCAGTCGAAAAGCAGAGGGTTTACATGAGTATTGTGTGGAGTTTACCTAAGCTATGTTTTCCCTTTGAACACATACACTGCCAAACACATCAGCCAAAGGAGCGTTCCTCACTGTGCAAACAAGAAAAGGCAGCAGAAGGAGGGTTTGTCAGAGACAGGCAGGCACACGCATTTCCTAAGGACATCTAACCACGGTCCATGGGATGCAGCTGGCACTTTCTCCAAAACACACAAGGTGCTCCACCCAGCCAGTTGGCAAGGTCTTGCCAGTTCTCAAATCAGGGGGAATTACTAAGCAGTATCAGATCTGCTTGTTCATTGACTCACCATCAATACACACACCCAAAACGCTTTTTTCCCCAAAGCTGGTGTCACTGACTTCCCACAAACAGCACCCTACCGTCCTATGGATAACGTGTAGCAGTAACCACATTCAAGCCCCCTCCCCAGCTCTCGGTGCTCGCTGCTGAGCTGTGATTTGCTGTAAGCTTGCTGCAGGAACTGGGCAGAAATGCACTTGAGAAGGTTCTAACCAGGACTCCGTTCAAGACCCGACCACCTCCTTGTCACTGCTGCTTCTTGGGCGGAACACGGGATCTGGCCACGGCGATGGGGACTATGGAGAGCAGCGCGAGGAGCAGGGCCCAGAGCGGGCGGTAGAAGAGCCAGCCCACGGAGATGGTCAGCAGGGACAGCGAGCTGGCCACGCACAGGGCAAACGCCTTCAATCCAACGTTAACCAGGTCCCTCACAACAGGAAACCAGTCCACTGCAGAGAGAATTTAACATGGCATGAAGTAGTTGGCAAGATGACAGTTTAAAAGAAAGTCTGATTCATGCCTAAGATCTTCACGCTAATGACTGCAATCAAAAGACAGACTCAAACTATTTATCAAGAGCACTGGCTTAGGCATTTCAGCAGAGCAGCACCAAGACATTTGATCATTAAGCAACAGCTAAACATGTAAGGCAATGCTATCCTCATCTCTTCAGACAGGAAGTAATTCAAAATGAACTCTGAAGATTTGTCCAAGGCTTGAGATGCAGAGGAGACAGATAGCCCTTCAGTTATGGAACAAGTTTCGGACAACTGATAGAAGCTGCTAGCACAAAAATTCCTTTCTGGCAACAATAAAGCTTGGAGCAGCATGTATATGGATAAATAAACAAGAAAAAAAAAGTTCACAGCTACAAAGAGAATAATATCTTTGATGTCTGAAGTTTATACAAGTTTGAGGTGTTGTCCTGCTTTTCTGTTTTTACTCCAGCATTTTTCCATATTAAAAGGATAAACAAAACCTTTCTTTGCTGTTTGTTTACAGCAGTGTAGAATAACCAGACACAAAACTGTATTTCTATACTACTGGTGATTAGGACCTGTTGGGGGAACCAGTTGTGTGTGGGTGCAGAAAGTAATTGTATTGCAGCACCTTGAGTTAGCTTTAAAAGAACCAGCCCAACATGTGCTTCAGCTTTTTATTTTGGTAAGCACGGCTGGGATCTTCTGAGACTGACAGAAGATATTTGTGTGGGGTTTTTTAATGTTCACAAAGCAACCACTTGGTTTTGGGATCCTGTTTACCTGTAGTTGCCTACAGTGCCTTTTCAGATCAAGTCTGAGTTCAATCCAGATTTCTCCTCATCTCCAAATGAATTAACTCTCTAGAGGTTACAATCTTATTTCTAGATCATTTTACCTTTCTGTGAAAAACTTACCTAATGTGTAAAAGATTCGGGTCATCAGGCTGATACCCACAAACATTGAGAGCCAGCCTGCTGCACGCAGGGCCCAGGTCTTCATGGTATTACTCTCATGCTCCTTCTGAAACACCTCCTGAAAGCAAACACCATGACACGCAGCCTGTTTCTTGTTCTTTTTCAAGATCCTCTTAATTCCACTATATTGTGAGCCAATCAGAGCCAAGAGCATTTCAGGAGTACAATTTCTCTTGTAGAAGATACATTGCAGCTCATTCTGCAGGGTCTGTGCAGTATGGCAGTACACTGCAACAGACTGAACAGTGCAGCACGGGGAAAATTTGCCCTTTTCTTAATTAAAACAACCTAAAAAGCACCATTCAACACTACCCACAGGCAGAAAGCACACAGGTCTTGCTGCAATTGGAGACATTCAACATCACTGTGGAAAATAAGATACAAATAAGTACCTGTAATAAAGAAGGAAGAGTCTGACTTCACTCTGAAGGAAGAGAGAAAAGGCAACAATATCCACTGATGGCTGAAGGCAAGGCGTGTGAAAGAGAGCAAGCTGGATGCAAGGAAGAAAAGCTAAAAGGTATGTGTGCATTTCATCAGGCAAGGCAAAGCATCTCTTTGCAAGAATTCTGAGTGAGATTTTTTTTCAAAATGGGTTGTGTGACCCTCTGGCTCAACAAAACGTTCACATGAAGACAGCTGGGACATTAGAAAGCACTAAATTGTAAGAAATGTGTAAGACTGATTGATTACTTGTACATACAAGAACTCAATGAATTATTTATCTGTAACCAGTTAATTTTCAATGCAACAAAATTCTATCTAATGAAGATTCAGAGCTTACAGCAGAGGGTTGATTCTATTGCTACTCTTTCAAGTCAAAACAAAGCCTTTTTAATTACTTTTGGGAGCCCCTGTAAACTCTTAACATCTGGGTTTTTTTACAGCAGGGCATGAAACAATCAATAATGGAAATAAACCTACTAAAATGAGTAAATGAATCACCAAATTGCTGGAGCATGCAGGATTTATTGAAGCATAATGCTGTGCCTGAAGGTTCTTTCTCAGCCAGAATAGTAATAAACATTTCAAACAAGCCTAAACTTCTGTTATTAGGAACTGAAGAGAGAATAACTCTTCTGGTTTATTTAACTAAACCCTAATTTTTACTATTTTTACATGTGACCTGTTCCAAAGCATGTGCTTGCATGTGTAAGTGGGAAACAACCACGGAGCAAATAAAAACAAAATGGGAAGGCACAGAAACAATCTTCAAAGCAAACAGACAGAATGTGCAGAAACCTGGAAGCAAACACAAGCTCCTGTTGTCTAAGGAGAGAGAAAAGCCAATGTTTGTATGAGTGTCTCCTCCTCTAGAGCAGGTCTGAAGGAGAGTAGGAACTTCCTCTTCTGCTGCTTCTGCACTACCACCTCGAGTTTTAACTCTTCACTAGTAGAGTGTGCTATCTCACCTCCACAGAGAGGTCCCCAGGGTACAGAATCTCCAGGACATCTCCAGACTTGGTATGATATGGAACCAGCTGATCACCTCGCTGCCGAGCAATCACAGTCACCTTGGAAGAAAGGGAAAAATATTTACTGGTTACTGAGTTGGGAACAGAGCTCGCAAAATACAGAAACAGCTGAAGACTCACCTTATCAGCAGTGCCCAAATAGGGATCATCTCCACTCAGACCTGCATAGAAGAAAGAGACACGAAGGTCTCCCACCTACAAACAAGAGAAGATTGGAAGTCAAGAAAGATTGTGTTACAAAGGGGAATCACAGGAAAGACAACTCAGCACAGGAACATCCTTTATTCATCAACACTTTTTCTGAACATTTATGTCAAGCAAGAGGATAGCCAGAATGATTTCCAAGCTGTCCTTTTTTCAGGGCTAGCTGGCAGCTGAAACAGGCTCAAATACTGTTTTGTAATATCCGCTCTGATTATGCTGCAGGAGCACATGATATGCTTTGTTCATCCCTCACCATTTCATCTTTTGGCAAAACTTTTGGGCAGGCAGCACAGTCTGACAACAAGCTGTTTGATTGTACTCCTCAATACAGCAAGGCAGAGGTGAAACCCACCTCCCAGCACCATTCCTTTCCATTTAAAAGCACAGCAGACTTGAGAAAATAAAGAACAAAGGAGCGGGACTGGAAGCTGTCTGCAAGAGAAGCGCTCATTCTGAAGGGCTGCACTAAGGGAGTCATCCTATGTGATGGTCTGCACTCCATTTTCTATACATTTAAATTGAAATGGGACATGCCCCAATTCCTTTTTCACACACAAGTAATCACTGCTTTAGTTTATCTTTCCCATCTTACTTCAGGACGCCTGGGGTTGTCGCTGTGATAAAAGTAATCTCCTCCTCGGGTAACATCAGCATGGGGATCCTCCAGGTGTGACAAGCTCAATTGCTTGAAATCATCAATTTTATCCACGAGACCTAAGCAGAATAAAGCATCGAGCTGAGGCCCAGTGTATAACCTGGAACAGCCAATTTGCTGGCTGGCTTCCTGTTTATCACTTGACAAGACAGCTATTGTGGAAAGAACCAAAGTCCACTGCTGATGAAACAGCAGACACAAAGCCAGTACAAAACAATCCTTACCCTTGGAAAGAATAAAGCTGCCAACCTGGACGTTAGGAGAAACAGCAGTGAAAGACTCTACAGCCATGGCACTGAGGAACAGAGAGAGTCCCTGATTAGTCCCAGATTTATGATCAAACTCTTGATTTGCAGTATGTAATATATAGCACAGAAAAGGTACTATGGCAAACATCAGGAGAGACTCAAAGAGCTAAATGACTGCCATGATGTGAAAACAAATCCATCAAGAAACTGTCCAGACTGCATACTGTTGGAGCCATTAAAATAAGTGAAGACAAGGTATGACTGCTCTGAACTGCTCTAATTTCTTTATGCCTTTGTCCTCCCAACTACCAAAAGAACAACAGTTTCCATCTACTGCACTCTGTTATGAAATTAGTCATTTAGCTTTCATTTTTGATCAGATCCAGTGACAGAATTCAGAGGGACTGTGCCAGATGGTACCTTACCTTGGGTTTTTGTGTCCAATTTCTCGATCGAAGTTTCTGCTGTTCACAACTTCTGATTTCCACTCTGTATCTAAACAGAATGGTAAGAAGGTTGAGGAAAAGACACTCAGATCTCAGTTACTGAAGACACCCCTCAATCAATCAGTTCTAGGTTACACTTCTAGTAATACTGTCTACATCAATGTCTGTGATAGTCTCTACTGTTACTTAGATCCATCTTCCTAGCATATTAACAGGGAATGACAGGATTTAGGGTGAAAAAAGGTATTTTAGGGACAAAATTCTAACTCAACTTTGCTCAGCTTTGCTGTTGGCATCTTCCATGATGGGGCTTTGATTCCTGGCTCCACTCTTTGGTAATAAGCTGGTTTTGTGGTAACAAGGGACAGGGGGCAAAGGGAGAGGAATCCGGAGTGAACTTGAATCTGGGAAAGGGTGAGCCTAAATGTGTTTTGCCAACACCCAAATCACTAATTAAATATTTAGTTGACAATAAGCTTTCCATAAGGTGAGTCTGTTTAGCCCACGATGGTAATTGGAAAGCCATCTCCCTCTCTTTCTTTCAATCTGTCCTACACTCCTGTCGTTTCCAGTTTCTCCCCCAGTCCTGCTGAGGGGAGAGTAATCAAGCAGCTGTGTGAGTCCATGGCTGGCAGCCAAGGCTAACCCACCACAGCTAACAATAGATAGACATTTACGGGACAGAATCCATCGATCTTGAGAGGACAGCTGTTTTTTCAGATGGCATTTCTTTTTGTTCCCTGTCACTGTGAAGCTATTTTTCGTGGCTCACAACCACCAGCTTTGCCCCTTACGTACCTCCATGCTACAGGGTCCCCATGCTTCACTCAGCTGGGTACTTTTATATGATCACACCCAGAAACTGCTGTACGCCCACGTTACACATCCATGTGCTTTAATCAGAGATAAATGAAGCACAGAGACCAACCTCCAAATACATGACGACTCAGAGTACTCTTCTGCCACTGGGTAGATCAGAATAACGCACCCAGTTCTGCTCCTGCCAAAAAAGCACTTGGCAAAAGCCACAGTGCACATCAGAAGGTGCTGGTGGTTTTCACTGGCTGGTATCAACATCTGGTTCTCAACAGGCTCTCTTACAAGCTGGAGCTACACTGCTTTTCCCTGTCTATTCTCTTCTGCTCACAGCTGATATATTCCAAATTACTGCATGTCTGAAGTGTAATCTCAGGCGTAGCTTTGAACACACTCCCATCTCTGCCCATCTCCGGTCACTGAGGACCTTATGGGCCCTATCTCTGGAGCATCCTATCCCTGGATGTTCCTCTGAACTTTTAGGGGTTTCAAAACAAGACTCAGATTTTCTGTAGCCCTTACTTGCCGACAGCACATCTCCTTTCACCTCAATTACTTCAGGAAAGGGAGGTTCTGTCATTTGTTTAGGAAAGAGAATTTTTGCTTATTTCTTCACATTCCTTTCCTTTCTTTCCCAAGAAGAAAACACAGGTTTTACAATAAAAATCAAAATACACACACATAAAAGTCCAAAGTTACATGCATAAAAAGAAAGGGTCTTTCTGATGATCAACTTACTGTATGAATACTTTGTCTCTTTCTTAATCTCACCATTCTCTTCATATTCCCTGCAGAGAAAAAGGGCGGGGATGGGAACCAAAACAGTGCTCACATACCCCTGGCTCAGGGCAGAATACACTTCACCAATGAAATGCACAGACAGATCTCTGGCAACACAGACTTATCTTTATACATAACCTAACTCTTCTCTGAACTACCTGCTCTGGAGACAGAGATTCTCTGTACCAGGAGAAAACTATACACAAACGCTCAACAGCCACAACCCTTTTATTCCCATGTTTCGAACAAGGAGGTGTTGACTAGATTGATGAGGAACAACCAGAATTAAATACAATGAGACAAGCTGGCCAAACTCAAGTCTTTAACAGATGCTGCACCATAAGCACGCTAGAACTGAGAAATTATTTTTCACACCTTCACAAACTCTGACTCTTTTTTTTTTTTATATGACATGAAAGACATTTGGAACATGAATTCTGTGCAGTCACACCTATATAATAGCTAATAACCTTCATACTACCATCAGTGGAATTATTAGAAATAGCATAATTTTTTCCCTGTTTTCTTTTTTCCTTAGGTATAAGGAGAGAAAAATAATTGTGATAGGATCCTGGTAATACAACAGCTTTATAAACAACTTTTAAAGATTACTTTCACTTACTTGGAATCTTCATATTCTACCCACTGGTACATTTCCACACTACGCTTAAGTTTGACAGCTTGGATGGAGAGCCCATAGCTGGGGTCAAACAAAGGCTGTGCAAAAATTAAAGAAAATACAAGTCAGTCTAAATGCTGTACCTCACAACCTCAATCACTGTGCTTTTATTGCTGGACCCATTTACATACCTCACTGTACAGTTAGCACTATCTTACACACAGGTGAACACAGTATAAATGTTATGAAAAAAAAGAGGAATGTCTCTTTACTGGCAAATCTGACCTGAATAATCATATTCAAAAGTTATTGCTAGAGTGAAGAATGAAACCAGAACTGCTGACTATGGGTTTACAGGTTTCAGTGTTTAAACCAGGAGATTTTGTTTTGCTGGAAAGTGCTGTGTTACCTTCTGCAATGTGGGTGGACCATGGCAAATGTCACCACTACTGAAAAGTCAGGACTTGCACAGCTTCTGTGCTGTGAGAGCCTGAAGACTTTACAGTATCGTGAACACACAACAGGTTCCCTACATAAATGGCCATTGAAATGAGCCATGAAAGGCAGTGTGACGGTAAACACAGCTAGAGCTGGCACGTGGCTTGGGAGAAAGGAGTCCAAGGCCATTCAGCATCTCCCTGATTCCAGGCCAAGAACCAAAGCTTGAGTGGTAGCTGGCAATGCTTAGAGGAGGAGAAAAGCCACGTGTCTTTTCCTGGATATCAAACAAAACTTTAATCGGCAAAGACTTTTACTTCCCTCCAAGCTTGAAATATTCTTATCTTCAAGGTACTACTTTATTTACCTTAGATGTACTCAGAGCGCCAGCCAAGTGCACCAGTCTCCCCTCATTCTGCTGAGAGATACTGTGGATGCTGTCAAGAGGGACCACAAGAGAAAGCCCCTCATCGAGAGACTTGGCTGTCCTTAAAGCTCGACCCTGCAATGAAGAAAACAGAAATCCAGTTGTGGAGAATCAACGTCACAGCAGTATTCTGTGAACAAGGTTAGCAGACAAGTGAGCTGATGACCACAAGGAATGCTTGTATATTCAGCTCAAGGCCTATTTTTGAAACACACTTGTACTTCTCCATTCCCTGTGATCCAGTTTGGGGCAGTACTTTTCACCCAGGCAGCAGGACCATTAATACTGACTAAGCTTCTCAAACAGACACAAATTCTTCCTACAAGGGTCCAAACTTACTGCTCTTCACCTCCTACCTTGCTCATCATTCCTGAATAATTGCAAAAATGATACAAATTATGGTTCATTTTTCCACATACCTATATTGACTCCTTCCCTGCCTTACCATCATATCCTGGTGCACTTTTTTCCTGCAAAGTCATCAAAATTTGGAGTAGTTATTTTTCCTCTTATAGAGGTATGAAAGAAAGTCTCTAAGTGAAAAATCCACAGAATTCTGCTCTCCACTCCAAAATTGCCAAAACATGTATGTTTGCAATGGTAGGGTGTTAAGATTACTTTTTTTTTTTTAATCTAAAGCCAAGACATAAAATAATACTGATAAAAAAAGAATAAACAACACCCCCAATTTTTGCAACACGGGGGATGAATTTCTTTAATGTAATTATAACAACACTAGAAACGAGAACCTTTTGTTATCTCAAGAAAAAAGAGAAGACGGGAACGTGGCTGGCTCATGCAACTGTCTCACCACAGACTGTTTCTTCACCAGTTTACAAGTTTTGGATCTTATCTCTCATCACACACTGCTACTGTCTCTACACCTAGTTTTAGAGAAATACTACCCGTGGCCTGGCCTGTGGTTTCACTTTTCTATTATATCCCGAGCATAAGCACCAGGTCCCCAGACAAAATCTCCTCTTCTCATGGATCGGGTAATAAAGCTGTGTACAAACACTGACAGTATTGCACTTACTTCATTGGTAAAAAGAAGATAGAAAGCCAGAAGAAATGCCGCAAGTCCAATCAACATGCCTCCGGAAGTCTCACTGAGCCGCTCCAGGAACCCTGGTTTGGGCTCACTTGTGATTTTAACATGCTCTTTTCTGCTGCCCGTGTCAGAGAACTGTTGGAAATAAACCAAAAATGTCATATTGGTGAGAAAGGGGAAAGCATTCAGTTTCAAAACAAGTCTTTTAGCTTTGTTAGCACTGCTGCTCTACAGAGCAGAAACTCTTGCCTTGGACCAAAACTTTCCCTCACTTATTAGATGCCTCATCACACTTTTGATACCAGAAACACATTCCATAAATAAAACTCCAGCCTGATAGAAAAAAACCAATTTCTTTTATAGTGGTTCTACATTTTCAACCTTCCCTCGGTCTGTCTCCAGGTTCTGTATTTGGTGTCCACACCCTGCATTCAGGCCATGACAAATTGAGTAATAGCCCATAATTCCTGACCGGCTAAAACATCGCTATAAATAACAAATTATGATTCACCTCACCAGTAAAAAGAGCGCCTGCACACTCTAAAATAATTATATCCATAGTAACAATAACTAAAAACAAGGCAGTGACACGGGACAAACATGAGAGCCCAGGGGTTTATCTGTGCGTACGCGGGTTGTGGGGAATCACCAAATCCAACTTCAGCACACGCACACAGCCAAGACAGGGCATGGCGCTTCTCTGGCTCATCTGGAGATGCCCGGCGGGCTGTGACCGGCACAGGGCCCTGGCCACAGCCCGGGCACCTCGGGGGCGAACGGGGCCGACCCGGGCGGCCGCCACACGGAGCGCGGAGCCACAGCGGGGCCGGAGCGGGCAGCACTTACGTTCCTCGACATCCTGAGCCTCTCACTCTTTCCGGGAACCACAACTCAGGGGCCGCCAGAGCCGCGCACCGCCAGCCGCGCCCTCCTCCGCCTCAGGGCACCCCCGCCCCGAGCCGCTCCCCGCCCGCAGCGGCGCACGCCGGGACGCGTAGTTCCCGCCGCGGCTGGGAAGCCCTTCCTTCCTCCTTCCCTTCCTGCCTCCCTCTCTCCCCCCGTGCGGCCAGGCGCGGGGCAGGCGGGAGCTGTAGTGCGGCGGGGCCGGGCCTAGCGGAGCCCCGCGGCCGGCAGGAGGTGCGTCAGCGGCCGCCGGCGGGCTGGGAAGGCGCTTCCGGAGGCGGGAGGTCGCGGCGTGGAGCAGCGGCGCGGCGCTGCCCGAGCGGTGCTGGCGGGACGGCAGGAGCGGGGCGGCGGGGCCCGTGTGCGGCGCGCTGCGGGGGAAGGCACCGGCCGGCTCCGCCATGTCCTACTGCAGGCAAGAAGGTGCGCCCGGGTCTACTCCCAATGTCACCCCGCCGGGCGGGCTCGCCGTGAGGCGGCCGGGGGTGGGTGCGCCGCAGGGTGACCGCCCGCTCCCCCGCAGCAGTGAGGGGAAGGCGCAGCCGGAGTGAAGAAGAGGTGCAGCAGCCGCCCGCCGTCCGTGTGCGGCGGTGGCAGCGCTGTTTCGCCTCCCGCCGCCGACCTTTCTCCTCACGGAGGGCGGGAAGGGCGGCGGGGCCATGAGGCGGCAGCGCGGCCTCGGAGCGGGCCGGGGGTGCCCCGCAGGGACCGTGTTTGGAGCGGCTGAGGCGTGTGGGCAGGGCAGCCGGCCGCGGAGCGCCTTCTGCCCGCAGGGGTTACATTTACCTCAGCCTAGCTGAGTGGCCAGAGGTGTGGGATTTTGCCTTTTTAAGGTTGATGGACAGGGTGGGTAGAGTGCGAGCTTTACTTTTCTGTGTCTATACTATGTTATACAGGTTGTGGTATTTATGAGGCTTGACTACTTCTTAAAGTGGGAGATACATAGATAGATAGCTATGTCTATGTCTACATATATATATATATATAAAAATATATATATAAAAATCCTTACCCTCTTAAGTAATGTGAAGTTGCTGAACGTAACGTTTCAGACTGGAAAAAAAGCGGCAATAGTTCTAAATACCCTTTTTAAGTTACAAGCTTGGGCACAGACTACTGATTATAAACTGTATCGAGGTAGTCACAACCTATGGACCTCTTTTATGCTCTATGCTGTGCTTTAATTTTGCAAGATCCGTAAGTTGCCTTATGCAACTCTACAAAATTGCAGTGACGGGGTTAGAGTTCATGTGTTTCTAGCTCCTTTTATTTAACTGAACATTCCACATTGTAAAGTTTGCTGGAGTACCATGCAGAGTTGTCAGAAAACTGCTTCCCTTCAAAAAAAGTTTTAGATTTAGCTGTTTTTCAGACATGTTTAAATGCATGATTACTGAGTAAAGTTAAGTTACTGAACATCTGCTGGCTGAGGTCACACTGAGGGGCCAGAAGATTCAGTTTCTAATATGCCAAGTCACTGTAGTGGTGTTTATGAATTTGGAGAATTCTTGGGGACTTTACCATTTGTTTCCCACTCAAGGAATACTTAGTTGTGTGCTCAGAAGAGTTTCAGCTAGCTGTTCTCTGCTTGTGCATGCCTCAGAGTGGGTGTTAGAGCTTTGCAGGGTTGTTAGAAAACGAAAAACTACTGAAGTTTCCAGCCAAGCCTCCCCCGACCCCCCTACAGAACGTTTTAGTTAAATCAAGAGCAGGAAGTTTGCTTTGTTGGATTTCTATCCCTTGTAATATTCACAGCACCTTTCAATGTAGTTATTTCCATATGGTGACAGTTCTCTTCAGTTTTTAATTCAGATGATGAGAGTAAAATACTACACTAGTCTTTAGTGAAGAGCACTTATTAATAAGTTCCTATTGAACGCTTTATTGTTATTTATTGTAGTTTTTCTTTCACTCTTCCTTTTTTTTCAGTCTAATCCCTTCATCTGTGTTAGTCCTGGTATTGGAGTAATCTGAGTTTGTTTTGAATCAGCTTTTTAACTTAACTGTTCAATGAACTGTACTGTGACCTGCAGCCATGACAGGACATTGCTATGAAAACTGGAGCTTTAGAAGAACAGAATTTCAGTGTGTACGTGTTCCTCTGAACTAGTAACTGTTCTAATTGAAGGTGATTGTTAAGTACAACAATTCATACACTATTAAGATTGGTGCATCACATTGCATATCTCGTTACCTTGTGGTGTTCAGCAGTTTTGTAATGACTCTTTCTGTCTCAGATCTCTCTGAACTTTTGCTTCTTGTCTCCTCCATGGTAGGAAAAGACAGAATAATATTTGCAACCAAGGAGGACCATGAGACACCGAGCAGTGCTGAGCTGGTTGCGGATGACCCAGATGACCCTTACGAAGAACAAGGTCAGTATTGAGCAGAACGGAAGTAAGGGGTGTTACATCATATACAAAACCAAGAGAAAACAAACCCTGTATGAATTAGAAAAACTTAGGCATATCTAAAGGCTGACAGCAGCTGGTTATGCAGTAAATACCCAAACTCTTGGCAGTTTTAACTGCCAGATTAGGACGTCACTAATGACACGCTTTCTTACAGTATTTCTTTTTCTACACTTGTAATGATTTCTCTTAGTGGCCTGTTCAAATAATCAGTTGATGGCTTTTAGTTTTGGTTAGTAGCCAGGGGATATGCAGAAAAACCTTTTCCTTTTATTGATAAAGTTAGAGCCTAATCAAGTAAAAATTATGGTTGGTTGTTCTCTGTTTTAAGTAAGACCATGTAATTTTCAGAGAAGCTGGAGTGAGTTACATATCACAGTCATTGATGCGAGTTGCTCACCTGGCTGTGTGCAGCTGAAATTGCCTAATTTGGTGATCTCTGAATATTTGATTTAATATCAATTAATATCTTGCTAATCCTATACTATACTGGTAGCAATATAATCAGTATCTTTCAGTGGCACATGACAGGTAAATTCAAATTATTGAGTTTTCAACTGTAATCGTCTCGCCTTGAAAAGATAAAAGTTTTCATGAAGATTACAAATTCTTGTATGAAGTACATCTAACCTGCAAATAGAGATTTAAGAGAGCAGAATATTTCTGAGACCAAGACTTACAATAATCTAGTTGCACAGAGTGTATTTTAAATTGTTTCTAATGTGTAAGTGAAATAATTTTCTGATCATGATGATTTAATAAATTTGCCCTGGGTTAATAATTATCATGAAAGTCTGTGAGTTTAGGTTAATTTTTTCTAATTGCCTTTACGTTTACAGGTCTTTTGGCCTCTTCACTTTGTGTGAAGTGATTTCATTGGTTTCAGTTCAACTGAGATTGAAGTAAATTCTTAAGACTCTGAAATTTAGTTAGAAAGTGAAAGTTAGGCTTTCTAAAGGGGTTCTGAGACCTTTAGAGGGCAGCATTTAAGCAGTTTACCAGCTGGAGCTCACCGGGTCTCTTAGTTAGCTGATATGGTGTGCGGTGTAATTTGAACCACACCTTCCTATGTCATTAAAATAACTTTTTTTCGTACATAGATTTTTTTTTTTTGTTGTTGAAATGTTACTGCATTTATCTGCCTATTTTGGCTTCATTACAACTATATGTAGTCAGTTATATATCTAAAAGTTTTGCTCACCTGTGCTGGTAAGTCTGTTGATGACCTGGTGTGACATACATTTGGGTAATAAACTAGTCAAAATTAAAAGAACCACTTTCTTCTTGTTCAAATGCCATATCAGTTGATTGCTCTTATGTGTATTTTGCTGGATGTAGAAAGGCTGTTGTGAGGAGGAGAGGTGATGGGGTTGGTTTCCTAGCAATCCTGCATTTCCAGAATGTCAGGTCACTTTCTTCTCAACAGTAGATCAGAGAAGAAAGGGGGAAAGCCAGGAGCTTTTAATGTCACCTTACAGTGACAGTGTGTGTCTGTGAGATTCAAATATAAACTATGTTTAAATACTGTCAATAAGTTTTGGGGGGGGTTTCTTGTTGTTTGGTTTTCTTTGTTAGTTTGTTGGGTTTTTTCCTCAGTATGTGATAAGTTACTGCCATGTTTAAAGTCGGAAAACCACTTGAATGACCCAGGGCTACCATGCATTAGATCAGAATAGAGAAAATGGACATATCACAGAATATAGCTGCATCTAATGGGAGTGAAGCTTATGGGCATGAAAGACATGGGTAAAATAGTTTGGAATATGTTGAAATGCTAAAGCTCTGGCTTGCATGGCTTTTATTTAAAAGAAAATTGGGAAGGGTTTTGCTGTACCTAATGTAACATGCAGGCTTTTCTAATTTAGCTTCTATTTGGAATAGAAGACTTGGTTTCCAGTGTTCAAATTCTGTTGTATAATTAACTATAAGGACTCTTTTCATCTTTTCTGCTGTGCCAAAGAGACCAGTCATATCTGGGAAAGAATAGATGCATTATATAGATCTACCATAATCGGCATTGTTTTCTAATACACCTGAAACTTGTGTTTGAGGTTTTGGTTTTTTGTAGGGGCCTTTTTCATACTTGAGATAAACATCTAGTTTGATATTTGGTACTTTTTGATAGTTGTTATTTTGTCCCAGACATTAACACACGTTAGTCTTCCAGCAGTCTATTTAATTGAGTCAGTAGCTTGTTTAGCAAAACTTGTGTTCTGTTTCCTTTAGGATTAAAAATAGTTGTATACTACTCTTATTTCTGCCAATATTTTGTTGTTGTTTCAGCTGGGAGATTTTGGTAGGCAAAATGTTAGTGACTCACTTTAAGCTAAAAACATTGAAAGAAAAAAAGCCACGTGAAATGGCAAGGCAGTCAAACTGGAGTAAGGTCAGGTTAGCATTTTATACTGCAGTGAAGATCACAGTTCACTATCTGTGCTTTTTGACAGCTGTGGCCGATGGAAACAAATTGAGAATTCATTTGCCGTGGTTTTGAAATAGTATTGTTACTGTAAAGCTTCTTTCTAGTCCTGTGTGTTACAGATGGTGGAATTTAAACATGAAAGATTCCTGGTTTTCACTGACATCTTGGCTGCCATCAGTTTGAATCATTTTTTATTTTATTAAGCTTATATGAAGAAGGCACTGATGAGTTTTATGCATGCAAAGTGATTTTTATTAGTGTTACAGCTGTGGTGGGAAAGTTAGATAAAAGTACTTATGGAATTGGACCTCAAACACAGATTGTTGCTGGTCTTTCCCTTCTGTTTTTCCAGACTTGTTCCTGTCATCTTATTTTAGAGACAGTTTTAAAGTGGTTTCTACAGGGGACTGATGGAGCAAAACCCCACATTCTTTTAAGAAAGAACTTGATGAATGATCAGATGTACAGGACTGTTTCTGTGGCTGATGATGTGCCTTTCAGTCCTGCTTCCTGTCATTTTACACTGTGAATCCCTGGCAGATAAACTTGTTATTGGGATGTTTGTCATGTAACAGGGAAGAAAGTCTTCTCAGAACAACAGTGGGACTTCATCACAGCAAGTCCAAAGACAAGTGTTGACACAGATGCAGATGGGCCTGCCTTTGTCCATGATATGAACATACTCCATGAGCCATTAGGTTGTGTGATGCCAGCAATCAATTGCTCACACTAATCTTGATCTGCTATGATGTAAACAGGGTTGTTTTGTCTTCCACAAGTGCAGGTTCAAGTAGATTGTGACTCACTGGATCATTGAGGTTCAGGCTGCATTTGATAGAAGTTTTCATTCAATTTTAATTAAAAATAGTAATCCCATCTATTGTGGGCTTCCAGCTCAGGAAGAGCAATGGATGAAATCTGTTTCCGATTTAATTGTGTTCTAAGCTTGCTGATGGACTTGCTCATTGATGTGTGAATTCTGCTGTGATTATGAATGAGGAAATGCTTGCTTTGTTCATCTGTATTTTTGTTTTGTTTTTCTAAAGCATGGTTTCTGTGCACAGAATATCTGAAACTGATGCTGTTTCAGTGATAAAATAGGTATAGGTCAATGATCTTGTGATGCCATAGAATATATTGTTTATGGGATAACTCGCATTGTTACTAAGATTTGCATGTTTACAAGGCAGGTCTGGTTCTAAAAGGAGCAATCTATTTTAAGAGAATTATTTTACAAGTGATTTTATTGCTGTAGTGTCTTCAGGAACATTTAAAATTTTTTTTTTTTTCTTTTTAAAGTGCTAGAAAAATGACTTTAAAATGACTGGTTGATGTTAGTGAGGAAGAATAGAGGACTTCAAAATCTAGTTTAGAAAGCAAATTGTATTTCTTCTACACTGTATGATTAACATATTTCTGCTTTATTTCATCCCTGGCAATGAGGAATCTGGCACCAGCCACCCATTTTCTTGTCCCAGAAGTCCTGCTTTTCTTCCAGGCAGCTGGAGATGCCGTGCTGCACTGGACTAGGTGTATCTTATCAGTAGAGTGAATATTACAGATACTTTTCAAAACCATCTTGCCAAATAAAGCATGGTCTATGGAAAATGACAGTATTACTGTAGTTGACTGAATCATGCTATGGACACTGTTACTTTCTGTAATGAAAAAGGGTCTGATCAATGCCGAGATTCAATTGACTCAGTGTAATTTTCTGCTGAACTGCATTGGCTGAGTTAGAGCACATCACTGATGAATTGCAAATCACAGTAAAATATTCCTGTTAATGTAGCAATAAGTGATTGAGCTGCTTTTGCTGTACCAGTCAAGATTCATGGTATTGCAGCCTGGTGTCCAAGGAGTTGCACCTGGGAGTGAAATGTATGTCTGGAACTTTGTGATCCTACAGGACAAAGACAAGAAAAAAGTTTATTGAATTCTGTGACAGTATTTTAGATAATGTCAAGTTGTATCAGGTCCTAAATATAATTTCATGTTTGAATCAGAATTAATTCAACTTTTTTGTCTGCCAATGGTATTTTCATACCCCCTTCTAAAGAGAAAGTGTTTAAATTTAAGGTTTATGCATATGCTGTCAGCTTCTGCACAAACTCAGCCTGGAGATGAAGTTAGAAAAGTCTGTTAAAGAGGAGGAGAGCAAACTGTTCAAGTGGAGAAGAAACCAGCTTGGATCATAGCACAGTAGTTCTCTTGTTCTTCATAGATGAACATACCTGTGTATGTTCATACCAGGTAGAGAGAGGAAATGGTGATGTATTTATTGCCTTAGAGAAATGCATTAGAGACTCTAGAAGCCCACGGGACCAAGTCTGTTATATTGAATTTCTAAAATCAGAGGAAAGGAGTTTTTTAGCTTGCTGTTTGACCTTCATTGTGTAAATCAGTTGCCATCTCGAAGAACATACGCCCTTAAATCTTCACCTTGCCAGTCCATCAGTGAAGTATTTCTGTCATGACTTTAACTGTTCCAGAGCAGAAGTTTACAGCTGTTCCAGTTTAGAGTGTGAAGTGATACTTAACTCCTTTCAGTTGTGTTCTAAAGTACAATTTGGTTTCTGGCAACCAGACAGGCAGGCTTGCTCTCACTGTTCCTTGTGTCCTGTGGCACGTGACTTAATCTGTGCTTTACAAATAAACTGATTTTTTTTTTTTTTCCCCAGTTCTTGTCTTCCAGTTAAAATTTGAAGGGGGAAAGTTGTGGGTTATTATTTCAGAGTTTATTTAAAACAAGAAGAAAAATGCATCCATTCGATTTGATTTAAAAGATTTCTAGTCTTAATACTGGATTTAAAGTCTTACTATTTGTATGGCATGATTTTAATGCTTGCTTGTTCCCCTGACAGAGTCTGGCAAATCGATTGACTTGACTTCTATCTGTTTTGCAGTTCCCTTAGAATATTCTCAGTGGTCTGTAGTCCAGGGAGAAGGACTTAATTCAGAGATGGATAGAGAACTAATCTCACTTGTGCCCATTAAAGGATTGTACAGATCAGAGGGAGAAACAGACTGGCTGGGAAGTGAAAGGTGTTTATCAGCCTTGAAGCTACAGAACTAAGATGGCATTGTTGGTACTTGAGTTCACACCTGCCGCCCAGCAGCTGTCACTGAGTGAAATCAATGTTTGGAAGGAGCATTAACTTTTCTTCTCTCTTGTTTGTTCAGGATTGATATTGCCCAGTGGAGATATCAATTGGAATTGCCCATGTCTGGGTGGAATGGCTAGTGGTCCCTGTGGGGAGCAGTTCAAGTCAGCCTTTTCTTGTTTCCACTATAGCACAGAAGAAATAAAGGGATCAGACTGTGTCGACCAATTCCGTGCCATGCAGGAATGCATGCAAAAATACCCAGATCTTTACCCTCAAGAGGATGAAAATGATGAGAAGTCCAGCAAAGATTTGGAAGCTGCCTCTGTGGGGGCCTCTGCCGCCAAAGAGGAGAAGGGATCCAGCTAATGAAGATGCAAGGAGGCTGTCGTCTCCATTTCTCATTTTCAGAGACATGGACTTTTGCAGTGTGTCTGTCTTCTGAGTAGTGAGGAAATGTTTCACCATGTTCTGTGCACTGTATCATAATAAATAATTTATTGCTGAAGGAGAAATCTCAGAGCTACAGCCTTGCAAATAAGTACTGCAAAAAGAGTGAGTGTGTGTATGCACTGTGTAACCTGCTTTTGGACACAGTTAAAACTTTAACAGCTGTTCTTTACCCTCAAGTTTTCCTTGAGTTTTGACTTGAATAATGTCTTGAAGTACATAGTTTTCAACTAAAATTCCACTGGCACACCAGGTCTGTCTTCATTTCACTATGTTCTGATCAGTAGCTGCTTTGTTTTTTTAATGTATTCTGTTCTATCAATAGAAATTACATTAAATGATTGTTCTTCCTTAAAGATTTTTTTATTTTTTTTGCCACAGTGATGCAAGACATTGAAAATGGCCTAGATCTAGAATTTCTAAAATAATTTCAAATGGTCTTACTAGATTATGGTTGCATTTTACTACTGGCATCAGATCAGGACTGCCAGGAAAATGTTGAAATGCACATCTTCTTTGATTTAATTTACTTACTGTGTTGGCTTTTGCATTTTTAAAAATGGTGTGTTGTGCAAATGGATGATTTAAGGTGAATGAAAAGAATGTTGGTCACTGGCTTTATTTTTGCAATGAAAATACGGCTTTTGGGTTCATTTGGTTATTACCTTCTCCTTCAATGTATAGATGGGCACTTGTAAAATACTTTGAGAATACAATAAATTGTTACCTGGTGTAATGATCTCAAAACAGATACTGTGACTTAAGTGCATATTAAACAGCAAATACTTTTTACCCTCACTGGAAGCTTCTGTGTCTTTGTGGTGTGGTGTTTTGTTCGGTTGGTTTTTTTGTTAATACTGCTTGGATTTGAGAACTGTTCTGTGCTGTAAGCAGACCTTGAATGAATTTGTGGGTTGTGAAAATCAGTTGCTGCAGCTTGTCAGATTTTTATTCTTACGTTATTCTTTTCTCCGCAGCCCAGGTAGGAAGGCATAAAAAACCTAAAGCATTTTCAGTAGCTGTAGTAGACTGGATCATGAACCAGCAAATAAACATGAACAACTATTATAATATTTGAAAATTATTTAAGAGGTACTAATAATTTAATAGTTCACCACAGTTTAATAGCTGTACATAAGGGAATACGACATTGTTTCTCTTTCCTAGCAAAACATTGGCTGTGAGAATTTTTTTTTTACAGAAGAAATTGTGGCTGTGGCTTCAGGAACTTCATTGCAGGTTGGCTTGATTTTTTTTTTCCCCTTTCCTTATGTGTTGGTTACCTCACTCAAAGCATAAAAAAAAGTTGCAGTGTCAGTAATGCAGCCCACGAAGTCCAGCAACGTTTAAACACTTGCCTTTCTCTGTGGGCAGCACTCTGGAGTGCTCAGCAGCATTCATTTGATATAGCACTTTGGTATCTTGTTTGCATAAGTGAATTCGGTGCTACCGATGTTTCTGAATGCTTGAGGGGAATTTCTGTCAAGTTTTACAGTATGTTTGAGGTGTTTGCATTTCGGTGCAGCTGTTGGATCCTCAGAAAAAAATTTGTAGGCAGTTAAGTGGCTGACAACTACTCTGTTCTGACAACAGTAATAGCGGGGATTTGGCATCTCTGCTTTTCAAAGAAAGAAAGTGACAAAACTTCTCAGTGTGACTCTTTCAGGCTTAGGAAGCCCAGTGCCAAGTAAACCTGAGTAAATAGGCACAAAAGCAGCAGAGATAAACTTCGGTACTTAGGCAGTTGGACCGTGCAAATGAAATCCTAGGCAATAGATAAACACTGGGCACCAAATTTAAAAAAAAGAAAAAGAATCACGTGCACCCAAGCTTTTGGTTGTTCAAATGGAAATCCAGTGCATTCTCTGTGAGGAAGCAAGAGCTGTTTGTGAAGGGGTGCTCTGTTCTAACAAGTTGCCTCCTTTTTTTCTGTGCTTTTCTTTCCCACATGGCCTCTGTGCTCTAAAGGGTTTGGATTTATCCTCTGTAACTGTATTTGTAGCATCTGTGTACAAAACATCAAATGCGAGAATCTTGGCCTACAGTAGGTAGGGACGTGCATCTAATACAGACAGAGGGATCCTGGAGCATAATCTGACATGTTTGAAGGTGTGTTTAGGATGGATTTGCTTCTTTCTGACTGTTGTGGCTTGGTAACCTGTCGTGCTACATCCAGTACAGATAGGAAGCATGCGTAAGGATCTTGCATCAGAAACTGAAAAGCACTGTGTAATGGGTTTGAAGTGCTTTGAGAAAGGAAGTCATAGCTTTAATCCTAAATAGTTCTTTGTGGAATTTTTTTTTTGCTAAATAAATTCATGCAGTTGTGAATGCATAGATAATGTAATCCTTGTTTCTGTTTCCCAGCATTGCTTCATTTGTGTGATTTTCCTCTTATGGTTACATGCCCCAATTTTAAATCTAAAATCAATCAGTGGTTATTTTAATACATAATAAAGGTGATAAAATGATCCTTGGCAGTATGTGACAAGCTTGTGAAACAAGCACATGATAACTTGCATTTTTATTGTGTGGATGCAAAACTTAGAGCTGCATATTTCAGTCTTGTTTTAATGTGTTCTTATTTTATATATATATATTTTATAGATAATGTCTTGGTTCTCTGTCTGCCATGACTAAGATACTGATTCTTGGAGAGAGAGTAGTATATTCAAATAGGTTTGAGTAATTGTGTTTCTAGAGTAATTTCATAATGGTTTTATGTTATCAGGTGCTTTTGTCAAGTCATAGGTGCTGCTATGTCAAGTCAGAAGTAGTCATTGGGGGGATAAAGCAAGCTTTCATTCTGAAATCATTGCTCTTTAATTCTGTGCCTTTTGTTGATCTTTGTCCTATAAAGGCTGATGTGCTGAGTGTGATTAAATGTTTATAAAAGTTTAGCTAAAAGAAACTGTTAACAATACATGAAGCACTTGTAGATGTATTAGAATATGTTTCCAGTACTAGTTACTTAGCCCAATTACATGTAGATAGAATTCCAGTTGAATTTTCTCTGTTTAGTTTTTAGAATAAAAAGACATGGTTTTAACAGTATTCACCCTACAGACTTACCACTGCTCCCCAAATACTCCCTTGTACCATATTGCTGTGTAATACTTCAGATTTTCAGTTTTAACCATTCTTCAGTTTTTGCACACCCTTTTCCTTCTGGTGCAGTGGTGAAACAAGCTGTGGTTTTGAAAGCTGGCTAGGACTGTTAGCAGCTGGCTGCAATTCCTGCATAATGCAGGCCACAAATTCATATATAACTTGTGATAACTTGCTTCTTAGGATGGGATTGTTCCTGCAATCCACTTAAACTTGAATCAGTGGTGCATGTATCACATACCCTGATGTGGATAAAGATTGCCTCTAAAACTTGTCTCTTTTAGAAGATCCTTTAACATAAAATATATTCTAAGATGTAAAAAAGTACTGAAAAGTAGTTAAAATTAGACGAAATTGCATTTTCAGAATTTAAAGTTACTCAGTAATTTTTTCTGCTGTTCTCTGCAGTACAGCCTGAGGGCATTGCAGAGACCTGACTTCAACTTGTGTGCAGTAACTTTCCTAGAGTTATGACCTTGCTTCAGGTGCAAAAAGAATCTTTTTTTTTCCCTTCCTCCCTGCAAAAGGACTGATGAACAAAATGGCTAGAAGGAGACACTTATCTTGCAGGCCATTGTAGGGATCATTAGATCTGGGGATCTGGCAGGGCTGTTTTGGAAACAAGATCTATATCCTATGCAGTTCTGACTCAGAGTGTCCTTGTTGAACCTGACAGCAATGTCTCCTGTTTATCTGAGGCACTTATCTGATCACACGTCAATGAACCTACTTTCTTATTCCTAGGGAAGTAAAAAAAGGAATTTATATGCTTCTAGACTTGTTTTACTTCATTAAAATTCTATCAGTTTTAGTGTGGGACAGTGTGGAGAAGCTACCAGCCGTTTGTCATTTATTCTTAGGCAGCTCTCTTCGCTGGACATGATTTCATTTTGTTGAACAGCAGCCTGTCTGCAGTTGTTTTTCAACTGCTTTTAACCCCTCTGGAGCTGATGTGTTGTTGGTGATGGTGGAACTGAGAGAAGACATGCCCAACAGAGGAAGAGTAGAGAAGTGCAGCAATGATTATAGCACCAATGTGTTTGTTTTTTAAAATGGCTTATTACAAATTGGTACTGATGATCTGTGAGCAGACAGCTCAGGAAGGCCAAAACAAAGAGCACAGGAGGATTTGTAGTGATTCCGCAGTGCAGATTAACCCAGATGACACAATGATAGGAAGGGTAGGTGGACACAGGATTTGTTGTACCAGATCTGAATGACAGGTCCAGTTGATTCGTTTCTGAATGTTACAGGTTCCTTACACCTCCTAAGAAAGTTAAAGCATCGCCTCACAATGCACTCATTCCCTTCACAGGATGCTGTATGGAAAATGGATGTTTGATTGCTAAATCTGTGGTTCCTGAGCTTTTTCCTACTGAGTATTGTTGCCTCCACCCTGTTTCTTTTGCTTTCTGTTTTGTCCCCTCCTCATGCATCCCCTAAGACTTGCTTCTTTTTCCCCTATAGCCCATCACATTCCTCCTTACAGGTGTTGGCTCTGTTCCCTTACTGGGCTCAAGGAGCCATCTCTTCTTTCTCCTTGCCCTCTCCTAAAGAACCCAAACTGATGAACTAGGTTGGATCCAGCAGATAGTGTTTGTGATTTTTCTCATAAAGGCCATGTTACAAAAGAATTGGAGTTAATGTTTTCAGAGCTAGACTTCTGATTTTTCAAATGCAGAAGAGCCAGAGAATGTGGGCTACCAGAGCTGTGTCCTGTACATTGTCCCTAGTACCAATATACAGAGACAGACTCCTGGATCAGGATTCTCTTTGAAGGCTCAGACCTGTGCATATGGAAGTGGGATATCAGAATGTTTCTTGTCACTAAGCCACAAGACAAAAGAATGATGACATTATTTATTATGTCGATATTGTATGAAGAGTGAGGACTGCATCGTAGAGGTAGAGCTTTCTCAGTAGAAGTACAGAGGTAAGGTGAGAACACACAGGTCCCTGAAGAGTACATGCAATTATAGTGAGAGTTGCAAGGGTGAGTCTCTGTAATAACTGGCCTGATTTTAGGTATGGAGCCTGCCACTGGCAAACTGCTGTCTGTCTAAATTCTGAACATTTAAAGATAGAGCATTTCCCACCTAGCTGTCATGCAGTACTGTTTCCTTGACTTGCATCCCACAAGTCAACTCTAAAGTGTAAAGGAGCAGTTTAAGGACCTGTTACATATTTTTTTAGACCTCATTAGATCTCAGACCAGCAAAAGTTCATGTGTGTGTTTCTTAGGGGAATTAAGCATTTGCGATACCCACATGTGAAATTCTGCAGGATTGGGGTTTGAATAGTTACTGAAGTAACACGCCATTTACAAGGATAAACTGTACCTGTTTTGTGTTTCCCATCTGTGCATATTCTCATACTCAAAATATATGTTTTTTGGTAAGTTGCTTAGGGGAAAAATATTGTATCATTGTTGCCTTATTAGCAAAATGCTCTCCTCCATTTGCCTGGCACTGTGCTAACTCTTACCAAAGCAAGACCCTCTAGTTTGGAATATTTGTGGTTTATTAACTAAAAAAGAATTAACGTGCAGGTGGTTTGAGGACTGCATGGTTTAAAATTTTAAAAATAGATCCCAAACCTCATATCATAGATGTATCTATTTTTAATTGAAGTTTTAATTAAAAAATGCTACAACACATAACAAGTAACACACTGCTTTTCCAGGTCTGGTGGACTGGAGAGAGCCTATCAGGTGAATTGTATCAATTCAAAAAAAGCTTACATCAAGCAGCATGGGAAAATTATGAGACATGGTAGATGCTACAGAGAAAACTTAGTCTTTATAGCATGAGCCCCTCTCAGAAGAGCAGTGTACAAAGTCTGTGTAGGTACATTTCCTTCTTCACTGCTTGCTGGGAGCAGAAGCTGGAGAAGCATTATTAGCATATGTCAGTATATTGGAGTTAGGGCTCAGCACTCAATGACCATTTAATGAACTGGTTGGTGCTGTAAGGGTCCTCATTGCCGGAAGGCTCATGGGCTTGTGGATACACAGGCTGCACGGCTGTTACCGAGAGCTGCAGTGACCTCCAGCAATCCTGAATTTGCTGCTTTTTGAAGAGTTGCATCTACTGCTTCAGACGCTCACTTGCCCTATTAAAAATTTTCCACAGCTTTCCAGACTTCTTTTCTTGTGAGTAAAGACTTTTATTTTATCCTTATTGAGGATTTCCCCTTCATACATCATTGCTGCTCTTTGGTATGTGGTTGCTACTGCTTGGGAGCCACTTCGCCTATTTGGGTGCTGTAGAGTGTTTATATGGCCTTCCTAAAGACAGGCCCCAGTTTAAAGGTACTAAAAGAAGCTGCCCAGCCACTTTGCATTGGGTAAATTCATCTTTTTTCCCATGGTGGTATTCTTTGTCTTACTGTGCCGCCTAAGACACACAGTCACAGGGAGGGTCACAAGGATATTGTACACAGGCCCAAAAAACCCAATTCTTTTTTGAAGAACCATGCCTTCTATGGTAATTCTTTTAATTTACTGTGTATGACCTGCTTGCTTGTTCTGACAAACATGCAACAGCTTTTACTAGGAGGTCAGTTGTCATCTTGCACTGTTTCATGCTCATCTTCATTTCACGTACACTACACAAGAAAATAACTTCTTTCCTTTCCAGAGTCTCATAGTGATCCATTTAAACTCTCCCATCATCACTAGCTGTTCTAATGTGATCTGTGCAGTTCATTGCTATTTAGATTCTTATTTTCAGACAGGCTACCTGGATTGTGGCACTGCAGAACAAAGACTGCACAGGGTAGCTCTGTGTGAGTTGCAACTTTTTTCTTTCATTTTTCTTCTCTGTGAATTCAGAGATGCCTGATTAGCAGAAGTCGTGATACCAATAGAAAGTCAAATTGCAGTCCATTTTAGAGAAAAGTCTGTGTACATATCACATACTTTTGAGATACCTGAAATGTATGATGTATTGATTATCTTGTTTGCATACCACAGTGTTTCATTTGGTAGTCATTAATCACTGTGTTAATTAATTAATCATTATCATAGGCCCCAAGAGAACACACCAGGGTATCAACATTCTTGTTCCAACTTGTATTTCTACTAGCAGTAGCTAGTAATGCTTGTAAATGACTGTGTCAAAAAATAACTTTCATTCACAGAAAAGAACTATGCAGATGTTTATGCTCCCCACAAAATCACCAATCTGGCACAAAAAGTGGAATAGAGGTGTTTGCTTTAATATGGTGCTGACTATAAACCAACATGGAATGTCCTCATTGTCATTAAATAAGATCCCCTGCAGGTAAAATGGCCTCTGTTGAAAAGCATGTTCCTTAGTTTAATTCTAAACCTACACTTGAATTTCATTTCTTGTGAGAGGCCCTTTGAGATCAGACTGTAAATTCATGTACAGGTCTTTATTGATATTTGAAAGAGAACTGGTTAATCTTTTTGTTGTGAGACAATTTCTGGAGACAGGAAAGAAAATAGTTGCTGTGCTCCTAATTTCATTAGGCTGACATTTCAAATTCTGCCAAATGCCTTGGTTAAAAAGTGTTTTATTGCATTAATTAAATAGCTTGTTGGAGATGCCACATTGTTGGATACCACTTTAGGTAACAACAAATAAATAATGAAGTGAAAGAAGGAAAACAATGGAGGCGGGGAAATTTCCTGAAAAGGAAAGAGGAAGAAACACTGTTTATACCCTGTTGGGAAAGAAATTGGGGTTTGTTTTTTTTAAAAGATCTGCCTGCCATCCATTTCCAAATGAGCTGAAGATTTTTCTGCTCTGAAATCAATGTGAAATTAAAAGTAAAACAGCAGTAAATAGAATAAAAGAAGCTGATTTTTTAGGTTCTCAGTGGTAAAGAGAACAAATTGATTGTTTTTTGATTGGCCTAAGTTTACAGGCTGGGACTTCCATCATTCTGCATTAGTATTAGAGTTTCCTAGGTAGCTCATTTACCAGTTAGATAGTGCTAAATTAAAACATCTTCCCTAGGAGCATTAAAAATTAGACATGGAATCGAAATATGCAAAAGTAGCATGTGTGCTTGCTCTTTCTGTGTAACCCCCTGAAAGAATATAGATTGATTCATTGTAATTTCTGCTTTACTAGAAGAGAGAGTGCTCCAACCAGCTTCATTTTGTTGTGAGTCCTTAAACAGGGGACGCAGGTCTCAAACTACAATTTCCTCAAAATTCTGTGTTAGGGAAGAATTTAAGTAGCTACCTCTTGATTGGTATAGGGTAAAATTGATTTAGAAAGAATGCTTTTGCAGAGCAGAACTAAATTTACCTGGAGTGCAGATGTTACCACTCCTGTACTTTTGCAGAGGGAGAAGTAATCCTCAGGCACAATGGGAAGGAAGCAGAGCTTCAGCATCTTAGCCTGAAGTGTGACCAAGAGAATAAAAGCTCAATGAAAGCACTAAGTGCAATCGAAGACCAGTAGTCTTGAGCACAGTTGGAATAGCCAGGTCGCTCTCCCAGAACTACAGCTTACCTCATTTGGTACATGCTTCAGCCAATCTATTTACCTCCTGCTTCTGCTTTGTAGCTTTTGTAGTGTCACAATCTCAACATTAGAGCAGCTGCTAATTCCTCACGCTTTGGCTCTTTCCTATCATTAAGGCTTTTTTGTGGTTATTGCTGTGAAACCTTTGTGGTGTTACAGCTTAAGTACTGCAGCAAAGAGCTGGATTTGGAATGGAGTTTGAGCCAAGGTGGTTTCTGCAGCAGAGCTCAGCACTAAGCACTGATGACAGCAATGCACATCTGTAAAGGACACTGTCCCAAGATAAGCCACATGTTTGTTTCTGGTCAGCAGTGGGATAATATTGTCTTCTAGAAAGCAGCCCATTATATTGGCATAAGTGCAGTCTGATGGTAAATCAGTCTGAGCTCTTTTATAGGCTTTAATATTATGCCACTTGGAAAGCTGAAAGAAATTGCTGCCTTTTAGTGGTCACTTATAAAGCAAACTACACCCCAGTAATGAATGTACTATGAAAGCAGTTTATGCATATTAATATCAGACTCTGACCTGAAGTATGGAAATACTGATCCATATCTTTAGTTTCACCTCGTAAAATGATTCTGGGTGGAATCAGGCTCAAGTGAAGAACTGACTTGTGATCTATATATAATGCACTAGATAATTTTGCATGATACGACTGTGCATTTTTTAAAAAAATGTAGTCATGTCCCAAGTTTCCTGTCTAAGCACATGAAAGGAGGGATGGCAAGTCTGCTTTCCTCACTTCAGCTAGGAGCATGTTGAATGGGAATGCACGAACTAACTACACCTTTCACTGCAGTGTTACTAAAAGGCAAAGTCCAGCACTGTGACTTCTGAAGCAGAAATTATTTGCATCCAGTTCGAAGAATATCTGATACTTGTTTTCCTAAATATGCCTTCCAGGGTTTCACCAGGCTGTTCATGTTCACAAGGAGTTTGCCAGTCCTAGAGTCCTCCTGGCCTGCTATAAGATAGTCAGTACCTAAAAGGAAGAGGGGGGGG